>BPLR01012376.1:0-91869 GCA_021605095.1 Caerostris extrusa | reverse complement strand
GCACTTGTAATTGAGGGTGCATCGATAATCCTATTTAATGAAAAACCAGATTATATATGTGTACCCTCATGTATATTTAAGCATACGTTTTTACCCTACCAGTATATTGCTACTCATAAAGAAGCACTTACGTATTAACGTTACCTTGGCTACAGTTGCGCCAATAAAGAGCAATCTTGTTGTTCGCACGCAAACGCAGTTATCTTTTAATGAACGACAACCGCAGCTACAGATTTGGCGGTTTTAAGTGGCATAATCTACACTTAAAATTTTGTTCCAAATAATAAAATATATAAAACACTTCATTTTAAAATCAAAAACGCTTTCAAAATTCAAAACACTTTATTTAAACACAAAGTAGTCAAACAGATTTCATTGGAAAACAGGCCGACAGGCATTTTTCGTAGCACTAAAAAATTGCGTCAAAAAAATCAGCAAATCTGTAGATGTTAGATTGGTGCCACTTAAAATCCGCCAAATCTGAAGCCAAGATAGCGTTAATACGTAAGTACCAGAAATACATATGCTTAGGTCTTTATAAATATATATAGATAGACAAGTAATAACATATAAATAAAAAATAATTTTGAGAAGGGGGAATTTGAAATGGAAAAAGGTAAATTTGGTTTTGTAAAACGATTAACTTAGATTGCCAAACTAGCTCACAAAAATTGGAAAATTAAAAAATAATTTCTTATCAAATGAATTTAATTAATTATTTTATTAAAATTAATTATAAATTAAAATAAATGTATAAATACAATATAAAAATGATGTCATTGATGATATTATATGTTAAAATATAATAAGTATTATTTTCAGATTTATGGAAAAAGATTTCTACAACACAGAAGATGATCTGAAATCTAAATAATCTAAAACTATTTAAGGTTGATTATCGAAAATCATGAATTATTTTAAAAAAAGAAAGTTTAATAATTGACAAAAGCTTCTAAATTACTATAAATATAGCAAAAAATTTTGTGAGAATTATTTCTAAATTATTCTAATTATTTCTAAATTATTTTATTAAATTCTAAATTATTTTTAATTTTAATTCTTGTAAAACTGAAGGCGAGAAAAAAAAATATTTCAAATACATTTTAAAAAGAAAAATTTAAAATTTATCCTGAGCCAAAAAAATTTATCTTCCTATTCAAAAAAATAACGCAAAGTATCAGAATTTCTTTTACAAAATATTAAAATCCTTATTGCTTCACAAAATTAACATTCAAAATCAATCCAGAACTGGTGGCTAATTAATTTAACACAATTGAATCACCAACGATGTTGTTGAAGACATTTGACTTCCAATTTATTTTTCCTGGCAAGAGAACAGATAAACAACACCTACTCTCTCGTTCTACAAATTATTTATCGTGGCGCGGGAAGAAAAAATGGCGGCGCCAGAGGAAAAATTAAGTTAAATTTATTCATCAGAAGCCATGCTTTTCTCGATTCCAGCCATTTTATGAGCCTTGCTGCTCAATTTTTCCCATTAGTGCCTTATTTATTGCCTGTATAAGCTCCTTGCTCCTGAGAGAGAGCAGGCCCATGAAAACTCTTGAGAGCCTAGAATATTTAATCAATATTGATTAACTGACGTCACGAAAATGATATTAAGTATCCAATGTTTTCTTCCTGAGTAGCGTATTACTTTTCTTGTAACAATACATACTTTATCGTTAATGTGAATGCGTTGCATTATCCAAGTGATTCCGGATTATGCGATAGAAAATTGGATATCACTTTCTATGCGCTTATTCATCCTATTTTATAAGGGGATATGGTGTCCTATGTGCTTTATGGTTCTATTTTCAATTCCTTCTATTAGCTCGCACCCTCCCTATATATATCTTGCTCAAATTTTCAATCGTTCATAAATATTTCTTATTCATTCAGCGTTCAAATACATTTTTTAAACTTGTGGCGGATGACACTTGATGTTAATGCAGTTTTTTAAAATATTAATTCATTAATTAAATTTAATTAATTAATAGGTAATTAATTAATTATTAATTTATTGATAAAATAATTATTAATTTATTGATAAAATAATTATTAATTTATTGATAAAATAATTATTAATTTATTGATAAAATAATTATTAATTTATTGATAAAATAATTATTAATTTATTGATAAAATAATTATTAATTTATTGATAAAATAATTATTAATTTATTAATTACATAATTATTAATTTATTAATTACATAATTATTAATTTATTAATTACATAATTATTAATTTATTAATTACATAATTATTAATTTATTAATTACATAATTATTAATTTATTAATTACATAATTATTAATTTATTAATTACATAATTATTAATTTATTAATTACATAATTATTAATTTATTAATTACATAATTATTAATTTATTAATTAAATTAAATTAATTAATATTTGAAAAAACTGCATTAACATCAAGTGTCATCCGCCACAAGTTAAAAAATGTATTTGAACTTGTGGATGAATAAGAAAGTATTTTTTATTAACGATTGAAAATTTGAACAAGATATATATAGGAAGATGTGAGCTAATAGAAGGAATTGAAAAAAAAAAAAAACCATTTAGCCTTAAAATGGCATTGTAATATAAAATATTGCGTGATTCAATTACTTGTATTTTATCAAGATAATAATTGTGAATAACATTTACTCAGTTGCTCAGTTGTCCTATCAAACAAATTGCACTGTGCGGAAGATTTACTAATTTATATGAGTAATTTCTAAACACTTAAAGAATTTTTTTTTTATCAATTTTATTTTTACTTCCATATTATTTTTAATTATTAAATTTTTTGATATTCCTTCTTGACGTCCCATGGTGGGGCAAGACCGTCTGTACTGGCAGATTTCGGGACAGGAGATTTCTTTTTACGGAGTAGGATTGTCAATCTATGCCCAACAGTCATTGGTTAGGATCGGGCCCTACGGTTTTAAGCGGCCTGAAGGCCAGTTGACAAGACAATCGCTCTGGCCTTTGGTACCAGGCTTATGGTTCGAATTCTGGCGGAGGGCATGGATTGTTGTTAGTGGTTCGGAATCCACATTAAACGCAAGTTCCGGTCTAATTGCTCAAAAATGTACCAAATGACTGCAGAGCTATAAATCAAACCAAACCAGATTCTGGACCACTTCAAAAATTCATGGCCCTGTGTACTCAGGAACTGAACCCGAGTCTGTGGCTTTCCCGCCAGAGTGCTAGGCACTCGGCCATTCAGTCCCTAAAGAATTCTTTGGCATAATATATGTACAGGAACTGAATGGTCTAGTATTAGAGCTCTTGCTCTCAGTACCACAGGTTTCAACTCAGTCCCGGCAATGTGTCATGGATGTTTGTAGTGGTTCAGAATCCACTTTTAAGGTCTCGGTCTCATATGACTATAAGAGCATCACGGAGAAAAAGTAAGACTTCTACCGGGTGCTCCATCACAACAGAAGCTGCCCCTTTTCTCCATTCATTCATGAGTAGATCACTCATGGGATGCCCGTCGCGCACTGCAGGACACTGAGGATTAGTCAACAACAACAATATATACAAATTCATGAAGCATTGCCTCCATTTACATAAAGCACTGTATCATTCAATTTCGAATCGAATTTCAACCATTAGTGCACTTATTATATAACCCCTTGAGCATCCTTGATAGGCCACCATATCATTACATATAATTCATACCATTATCATTAAAAATCAATTTCAAAAATCCAACTCCAGAAACCATAAGCCAGGGAGGTAGTCGTGTTAATGTATGTTTATATGCAAGACGATAATACTCCCAGCGGTATTGGCGACGAATTTGTTGCAAGATATGGAAGCCATTAGAGATTTAATTACCCTACGAGCTCAAATTTTAAAACGGAAAGGAAACTGCTGAATGCGATAATTTGTGAATACGAGAAACCTTCATTGTTCCACCCTGTCACTTAAATAACAAGTTTCCAAATTTTCTCGAATGTCTATTTATTATCCAGACAGCTGGAGCATGTTGTTGAATTTAGCTTAGCACTGCATTTCGCCAAAAAGTCAATTTGGATAATTACTTTTGCAGGGTCGCCGAATGTTGAAATTGATGTATTAACTAATTTTTTTTCCTTTTTTCGTGTATTTAATAACTTGGGTAACATTTTATAATTATTGTAGGAATACTAGTAGTTTAATTTTAAATAGTTGAAACATGTGCTTAACTATATCGGCAATATTTCATTGAGATACAAATTACTTACAAGCACAGTAATTTAATAAAATTATATATTTTTTTAATAAAAATGTTTTACAAAGTGATTCCGAAAACAGATTAAAATAAAATAAACTTTTAAATATAAATAAATATATTTTTTTTTTTTTTATAATACTTTTATAAAAAAGCAGCGACATATTTTAAATTATCATGGCAATATTTAGATACAATTTTAATTATCATGGAAATATTTATATTCCCATGGCATTATTTAGATAAATCAATATTACCATGGCAATATTTATGGAAAATTAAATTACTATGGCAATATTTGTGGAAAATTTAAATTACCATGGAAATATTTATATTTCCCATGGCATTATTTATGGAAAATTTAAATTACCCTGGAAATATTTATGGAATATTTAAATTACCATGGCAATATTGAATATTTAAATTACCATGGCAATATTTATGGAATATTTAAATTACCATGGCAATATTTATGGAATATTTAAATTACCATGGCAATATTTATGGAATATTTAAATTACCATGGCAATATTTATGGAATATTTAAATTACCATTGCAAATATTTAGATAAAATTTATATTACCATTGCAATATTTAGATAAAATTTATATTACCATTGCAATATTTAGATAAAATTTATATTATCACGGCAATATTTAAATAAAATTAAAATTATTATCAACAAAATAATATTATAATTGAATTAAAATAATGTATTTTAATATTTTTAATCAAATAATACGTTAAAAAGTATAACATTTTTAAATTTTATTTTTTTATTAAGTTTTTTAAAATATTATTTATCTCGTTAGTAACATTCTATTTTTTAAAACCACGACATATGCTAAGACAGCTTAAATATGAGTTGGGCTTAAATTATGACCAGAAAATATTTTAATAAAATATAAATTATTTAAAATTACAACAATTTACTTAAAAGCATATTTTTTATAATTCTCAAAAAAAAATTTTTTTTTGATAATTTTATGAAAACGTCAAATCATTGTTAAAAATTTTAATTAATAAATTACGGACTTATTAGAGGCAACTATTTATTGAAATAATATATTCAAATGATAAAACGTAAAAGAATCCAAGGGAAGTTGAATACAATAATTTTGTATCTATTTTTTATATCACAGTTTTCTGGCGAAATGTGGTATCATTTTAACATTTTTTTCAATGACTATGCTCGTCAAAAATTGATTTCATAAATCCACGCAATTTATCAAATATATAACCTATTTTGTCTCGTGTTTATTAAGATAAAAGTACTTTACTTCTGTATTGCTGGTTTCACTTTACTTAGTTGTGACGCTGTGGTTCTTAAATGAGGAAATTGAAGGAGTGGTAACTCCTTCTTACACAATCAAATGGCGTACTGGTTGGCTTCATTTTTTAACCCAGGAAAGGTTCTCAACACATAAATTAATAATTTCTCTTTTATATAAAGTTATATATTTTGTCTTGTTCAATGTACGTAAATTCAATATGGCGGCAGGAATTTGTGGAAATAAATCGGCAATAACACGAAACATATAATCATAATTTTTATTTAATTTCAAGCATTTTAATCATAATTTTTAATTTCAAGCCTATTAATCATAATTTTTAATTTCAGGCCTAATCATAATTTTCAAGCCTATTAATCATATTTAATTTCAAGCTTAATAATCATAATTTTTAATTTCAAGCCTAATAATCATAATTTTTTTAATTTCAAGCCTAATAATCATAATTTTTTAATTTCAAGCCTATTAATCATAATTTTTAATTTCAAGCCTATTAATCATAATTTTTTAATTTCAAGCCTATTAATCATAATTTTTTAATTTCAAGCCTATTAATCATAATTTTTTTTAATTTCAAGCCTATTAATCATAATTTTTAATTTCAAGCCTATTAATCATAATTTTAATTTCAAGCCTATTAATCATAATTTTTTAATTTCAAGCCTATTAATCATAATTTTTAATTTCAAGCATATTAATCATAATTTTTATTTAATTTTCAGCATATTAATCATAATTTTTGTTTAATTAAAGTATGTTAATCAATTATTCATTTAACTAACAAGAATCTGTTTTATAATTTTTTCAAGTAGATATACTTAAAAGTATTATTGTTTTTAGGCCTGGGCTCTTAGACATGTAGTTATTCGCCACTAGAATAGTTATATAGCAAATTCAGCTATATCCAGGAACTACACAGAGTTCATTACATTGATGCGTATATATAATTTCGCAGCATTACGTATATATAATTTCATCCACAATATTAATTGTGGATGCCATGTGATAATATTAGTATAGTACAAAATACCCAATTTACTTACAAAATATTTGAACGAATACCACCATAGTTCGCACTCTTATTCTCTAGCCCCAATTTGGATTTTCCATCCTACAGATTTATCGTATCCATATAAGGCATAAAAACAGATATTCTATTCGGCTTCACTTACCAAATTTCTAATCGTGTTATCAACTTCTAGCCAACTCCTTTATAATATTCTATTCGGCTCCAGCGCATTCAGAAAAGTTGTACAATTTATGATCCTTTCCTTCAAAATATTTCTATTTTTACTTATAAAATATATTATTAAATTAAAATTTCAGAATTCGTAAAAACAGGAGTTGTGTTTTGGCTCATAAGAAAAAAAAATGCTACATTTTCATGTCTATCAGCTCAACAGGATCATTTAAAATGACCGACTACTAGTTTCAAGGTAGGCGATACAGTCTTTTTATGCATACTTTCGGATAATTAGACCGGGACTCTACAGTTTATAGGGGATTCCGAACCACTAACAAACATCCATGCCACTGTCAGGATTCGAACCTGAAGCCTGGTAGCACGAATAGGGGGAGATCATTTTGGGTAAAAATGAAAATTCTAAGAAAAGAAAATAAGGATCCTTTCTGCACTTTCGTGATTGATCCACTAATAAGAGAATGCGACCTATTATTTTTCGAATGTTGGGCATTGGCCCGAGGTTAAACTGCAATGATGTAGCAGATTCAACGTTGATCAGGAAACTCCATGCCACTGCCCGAAAATTCGAAAAGACCTATAGTTTAAAGTGGATTATGAACCACTTATGAAAATCTATCTATACCACGTCAGGATTCGAACCTGAAAGCCTGTTGTACCAATGGCCAAGATAGCTTGCCAATGCCCATCCAGCCAAGTGCATTTTGCGAGTTTAAGCATAAAGAAGGTAGAGAAGATAATAAAAAATATTCGTTGACGTTGCAAAAGGATCGTCAACAATTCCAGCAACAAAAATAGATATGTAACAACAGTTTCCAGGAATATGGACTATAATACAAAGTTTTTAATTTAATTTCCTTTTACATATTTAGCGGAACGTGTCTGTAGTATGGTGACCAATTTATTTACAAAAAAAATGAAAAAAGTAATCTAACTACAAAAAGAGAATTGTGTTCTTTTAAGTATACTACTGACAAAATAGAGCCAAGAATTATCTGTAGCATATCACTAAATTTAAAAATGATGCTAATGAGGGAAAGGATAAATGAATCATAATTTTTATTTCCACATTATCTTTCATTATCTTGGGGCCTGAATGGCCGAGTAGCTAGCGCTGTGGTGCTTGGTACCACAGGTTTCGGGTTCGAGTCCCGGTGGTGTCATGTGTGTTTGTAGTGGTTTTGGAATCCACTTTAAACTGTAGGTCCCAGTCTGTTTAGCCTAAAGTGTGCACAAGATGTCCGTAGAGCGACATTTTCATTATCAGCATGGGGATAATCCACATTATCATTATTGACATTATCAACCTTCATTATCTTAATTTTTTACGCGTGATGCGAATATTATTATGCTTAATAATAATAAATAATTTTATAATTTCAAGCTTTAAAAGTTTGTCTTAAGACGTATGCAGTTATAAAAACAGATAAAAAAACAAATTTTTTACTACATTTACTGTCTGTTCGCATTTTTCATGGAGCACTGAGTAATTTGTTTTTCTGAAAAGCCCGAGTTTCACGATAAATAAGTTTGGTAGCCACTGTAGTAGAATGAAACAGGCTTCGTTGTCATCAAGTTAACTGCGTAGGTGCTTTTCTCATGTGTCAAAAGCGTAAACGATTAATTAATTAAACTAATCGTTATAAAAAGAGGGAAAAGTTGGGTAAATGTAAAGATTTAAGTAAGAAAAGGTTTATGCAAATCTACATTGCAATTATTTAACGATGTAATATTTAATAAATAAAAACAAGTAAGCTGATTTTTAAATATTTATTTGTCCTATAATGTTATAAGTTAATAAAATAATTAATATATTAATTTATCATTTTAAATTAAAGAAACATAATCAGTCACTTATTTTTCTTTATTAAAGGTAAATTTAATTTTGATAAAATCTAAATAAAATAATAATTTTAAATATAAGTATATTGATAAATATAAATAAAATATTAATTTTAAATATAGCTAAATTGATAAATATAAATAAAATATTAATTTTAAATATAACTAAATTGATAAATATAAATAAAATATTAATTTTAAATATAACTAAATTGATAAATATAAATTAAATATTAATTTTAAATATAACTAAATTGATAAATATAAATTAAATATTAATTTTAAATATAACTAAATTGATAAGTATAAATAAAATAATTTTTAATATAAATAGTGTAGTAAATATAAATAAAAATTTTAATATAAATATTAAATATAAATATAAATTTTTAATATAAATATTGTTATAAATAAAATTTTTTATATAAATATTGAACAATATTACAGACCTTATGAAATACGAATAAATCATGTAGTAGTAGTAGTACAACTACTTAAATTTAAAATTATGTAGGGATATGTTTTGTAACTGCGTATTGTTATGATGGATTATGTTTTTAAATGTATTTGGGTCAAAGCGGCATAGTGGATAGTGCATTGTGAATTCGTACTAAAGAAGCTGGATTTAAAACCTTTTAAACTCTCATGCCTGTTCCAATGATTGACATGATAAATCCGTAAGCCGTTAAGCTGAAATGGCTGATCTGTTCAGTTGAGTTAAAAGGGGAGAAAAAGATTGCGAACTCTTATATTTTGTTATAAACGGTTTTGGTGTAATGTAATGACTAGTCGTGGTGCACTCTGGGTAAAGTTGAACTACTGCAGCCTTATTATTCTAGTAGCAAATGCTCCAATATTCAAATCAATAACACATTATAATATAAATATAGTTCAGCATTCTATTGTTAAATGTATATACGATCGATAACAAGGAATCTTAATGTTATATTTTTCAGAATATACTATTGATAGAAATATATATGCTTTTTTTCATGCTTTCGTTTATAGTAAAATTGATTTTTGCATATATTTGATAAAAATCAAAGAAATATTGCAACAAAAACTGTAATTAAATTTCTTTTTATCTGATAAACTGATAAAGATATTAGATACATACTCATATCTTCTTAGATAAGTTATATATGAGAACCATTTGAAAATTCTTCTGCTTATCAATTTTATTGTTTGTTTATGTTTTACTGTATCCGAGTTTATTCCGAATTTTGTAAGAATAAACTGCAACTTTCGAGTGCTTAGGAGTATGTATTTATTTCAAGTGTAAAAAAAAATTGTGTTTGAAATATTTTTAGTTGATGTGTTATTTACATCTAAAATAATTCTGTATTAGTTTATGCATTTGTTATATGCATGCATCAATATAGCTAAAAGGTTCGAGTTAAAGATTTACAATTATCTTTAAAAACTTTGTATATTACTGAAAATCTATATTTTAAGAATAAACTATAATTTAAAATAGGAAAACATTGTTTATTTTCAAAAAAATTTTTATTGTTCAGTTAAACTTTTGTTAAAATTTCGAAATATTTTATAACCTTTAAATAAAGTTTTGTTCAGTAATTCTAGAAGAAAGTTTTCAAAATAATCAAAACATCGTACTGATTTAAATAGATAGAAAATTTTTATAAATAATAATAAATTATACATTTTAAAGGGATAAGATGCATTAAATTTGTGTAAAAAAATAAATTAAGTCAATATTTATTTTAAATATCTCAAATATTTTTTTCGCTTTAAATAAAATATTTTCATTAATGAAAGCTGAGGAACGTGGCAAATAAAATTTTTGTGTTAAATAAAATATTTTTAACGTGTTAATTAAAATATTTATTATATTAATGAAAGTAGAGGAACATATATTTATTCTTTATTTATATTATAAACCTGCTTATAAACTTACTCTTAATATGCATTTATGTTAATACTAAATATCAAAAAATTTGTAAATAATGAAAAAAGAAACAATTTTAACACATAAATATATTAGTTTAACATTATTTGATCGTAAATAAATAATAATTTAAAAGGAAAAAAACATTTTCATCTTAACTATTCAGTTTTCTGTCACCGTATGATGAAACACAATTTGTTGAGTTTAAAAAATATTTAATAAAACTTTTAAATATATTTATTAAATCTGATATTTATATTTTAGGAAACATAAATCAAGTAATTAAATATATTTTCACATATCTTCAAACACGTTAGCACTACAAAAAAAAATGACTCGAGACTTTCCTCATCAATATATATACCAAACCAATATATCGTGCAACATTAATGATCCTAAATAAATACTAATTAATTAAATAACAATTAACATTAATTGATCATAAATAAATAATTTAAATGAAAAAAAAAACATTTTCATCATAACTAGTCAGTGTTCTGTCAACGTATGATGAAACCAAATTTGTCCAGTTTGAAAATATTCAATAAAAACCTTTAAATATATTTATTAAACCAGCTATATTTATATTTTAGGAAACATAAATCAAATAACTAGCTATATATTTCCCATATCCTCTTTCAAATAGTCTAGCACTACCAAAAAATGACTTTTGAGATTTTCTGCATCAATATATATATACCAAACCAATATACCGTGTAATATTAATTGATCATGAATAAATAAAATTTAAAAGTAAAAAACATTTTCATCTTAACTATTCAGCGTTCTGTCATCGTATGATGAAACCTAACATGTTCAAATTGAAAATATATAATAAAAATCTTTAAATAAATATATCAAACCAGATATAATTATATTTTAGGATACATTAAATCAAACAATTAACTATTTTTCCATATTTTCTTTACAAGCACGCTAGAAAAAAAAAGAAGATTTTTGAGACTTTCCGTATGAATACATATACCAAACCCAGGCCAATAAAAAGAGAAAAAAAACATTTTCATGCTAAATATTCAGTGTTCTGTCATAGTATGATGAAACATATTTTTTTTTTAAATTTAAAAATATTTAATAAAAACCTTTAAATATATTTATTAAACCAGATATATTTATATTTTAGGAAACTTAAATAAAATAATTAACTACATTTTCCCATATCTTCTTTTCAAATAGACTAACACTACAAAAAAAAAATGACTTTTGAGACTTCCCGCATCACTATATACACCACCGCCATGTTTGTTATGACTCTAGCTCACTGGTCTTTCCAGTGTTATAAAAGGAGGAACAAGTACTTACGCCTGAATCGATTTGGAAAGGGGCCAGCGTTCCATCTGGGCCTGGTACCGCATATTCTCGATCTGCTTCCTCAGGGTTTCTTTGTCCATCTCTTCCTACAAGGGCTTCTTCCTCTTTGCAGGGCTAGAAAGGCTACTCTTTGCAATACGAAGGCGATTCTTGTCCCAGCTAACGTCACCTAACCTTGCACGAGACGAACTGCGAGATCGTGGGAGACCGACTTGAGTTAGATCCCCACAGCGCATGTGCAGTGGATGAGGCAGGGATTATTTTGGGGATTTTTGTGCAGGGTGGTTTTTCCCCAGCGGATCGGGATGGAAAATAAAATGAGTAGGCTGGAATTGTGTATCGTCGAAATTGGGGAGTAGTAAAACGGTGTCGAAACTTGAGTTTGTTTCCCTGCATTGATTGGATCTGATAGGAAAAAGCATACTACAAAATGGTGTCGAAGGAATTGAGATGTTAGATATATTATTGAGATGCGGGTTCGAATCTGTTTTTGCAAAGTTTTTTTTCGTTGCAGTAAAATATTTACAATGCGAATTGCTACAAGTAGTGGTTTTTTTTATAAAATATAGATCGTAACTATAATTAAATTCAAATAATTTTTATAAAGGGAAAATATTAAACATTAATTACTAAATTGCACTATTAATATAGTTTTTGCTATTGCACTATTAATATACTTTTTTATTATTGAACTATTAATATAAATTTTATTATTTCACTCTTAATATTTTTTTGTTATTGCACTATTAGTATCATTTTTATTATTGCACTATTAATATAGTTTTTATTATTGCACTATTAATATAATTTTTATATTGTTGCAGTATTAATATAATTTTTATTGTTGCAGTATTAATATTTTTTTTTGTTATTGAACTAAAAAACTATATTAATTTATTAGTGGACTATTAATGTAGTTTTTGTTATTGCCTTATTATTATAATTTTTATTATTTCCCTGTTAATATTTTTTTTGTTATTGAATTATTAATATAATGCACCATTAATATCTTAGAAATCCCCATTGAATGAGAAAAACAAAAAAAATGACCATACTATGTATTAAGTACAAGAGGATGATCATAATATGGTTTAAAGTACACAAATTAATTTTTCCGGAAATAATTAATTAAAATAGTCATTTAATTATTATAGTTTTTTTGAAGAATGCATACACATAATTAAATTTAATTATTACGGAAAGATATTTAAAAATATTTTTGCTTGAAGAATATTATTGCTTTACGTCAAGCCTAAAGCATTTGGCTCGACTTGACTGAGATGTAAGCTGGCTTACTTTATCTCAATTTTTCCAATTGCTTTTTAATATGAGACAGATAAAAGAATTTGACAAAAGGGAAAATGAAACCTTTATAATGGAACTACTCTAAAACTCGAAGTTCGTAAAATCATTATGTATGACTGCTTACAAATTACATTTAAAACAAAAAATCGTAGCTATTACTATCTAGAACCAAAAGAATTTAAATAAGATTAATAAATTTGAAAAAAAAAAAAAGAAATGGATAAAATTTCTGGATCAAATAGATCATCGTTCAACTGTTAAAATATTGTGATTAGAAAATATACAAGTACAACTTGCACTTGAATAAAAAAAAAAAGAATTAAAAATAATAACCCCAGAAAGAAAAAGTGAGTACCCCATAGTTTACAGGCTTAGCAGACCTTCATAGAAATCGAAGTATCGTTGCTTTTTATAATATGCATCCTCTGATATATCAAATATCCAAGAGTAAGGAAGAACTTTATATTAAAAACTTTTGTGGTTTGTTTCTTGCTTCTACATATTTTGTGAATTGAAACAAAATGTGTTCAACTGCTTCCGGAATTTTGCAGATCTGGCAAAAGGGAGATGAAGTCAGACGAAATCTATGGAAGAAATATTTTTTTGCAAAATTGCAATTTGGTTTTGCAAAACGTTCAAAACCAAATTGCAAATTTTGCAAAAATTTTTGCGTTCTATTATGTGTAAAATGATAAGCAGATTAATTATACTAATTCTTTTAATAATATTAATTCATTTTTATTTATTTATTTATTATACTAAATGATAAACAGATTAATTTTTAAAATGATAAATGGATTAATTAAACATTACAAAAATTTCTTCTGTTTTTATTATTATTTTCATTTCAATCGTTTTGCATTTATTTCGAATTCGAATGATATTCTATTTTTTGCTTGTGTTTAAAATATTTAAAAATAGTTTTTTAGCTTAAAACTTCAACAATCTATACAAATCGAATTAAATACTTATTGCATAATAATAATAATTACATTCATAAGCCCCCAAAATTAAGATAAATGAGTTGATTCATTTAGAGTAACAGTTAAGAGTAATTATTAATGAGTTGACTCATTAATAATTGTCATCTTAATTAAGATGGATCCAAGAAAGATAAAGACTCATATCTCAAAGGAGGTTTTATACATTACTACAACACATAGCTTGACCCCCATTCGTGTGGAAAATGACTTTCCACTATGCCGGCCGGAATTAAATAGAGCTGCACAATATTGGAAAACTGTAATGTCAGGATTTGATTGTAATAAAAATAATTTTAATTTTTAATAATTAAAATTTAAATTACAATATTAAAATAAACATTAGATGAAAAAAATAACACAATAATTATTAATTTTTTTTTTCCAAAACTGCTTTGTATGTCTGATTAAAACCCCAAACATATAATGTATTGATTGGGCCTGAATGGCCGAGTGGCTAGCGCTCTGGCGCTCGGTACCACAGGTTTCAGGGTTCGAGTGCCAGCGGTGCCATGGATGTGTGTAGTGGTTCGAATCCACTTTAAACCGTTGGTCCCGGTCCTAATAGGATCGTAGAGCGTTGCGGGGGCATTGTTACTCCGTGGCTTATCTTCAAGTTACACGCGCCCCTGGCTAATGCAAAATGAGTAATGTCTGTGCAGCTCTTGCCTTAAGGCATCCAAGACGCCCATGTCTGTTTGCCAGCTGCATTGGAAAAAAAAATAATGTATTGATTCGTTTTCTCTATGAAACCGGATTAACAAATTAACAAAAGAACATCAATTAACAAAAGAATATGTTTTGAATAAAAGGATGCAATTATCTTTTGTTAATTGACTTAAAAATGTTTGTATTCATCTCTTTGGAATTTCGAACCAAGATGTCGAATCGGAAGTTGGGAATTAAAGATGGCAAGACGGATAAATATGCCATTGGGTTCGAGGGGGAAGGTTTTCATTAGACATCAGAATAGGGATGTTCGTTTCAAACTTTGGGTAAAATGTAACAGGTTTTACCCACGGTGTAACATTGATCTGTTATATCTTTGTTTTTCTAATAGCGCACGTTTTAGCTGAAAGTGGCTCTGATTTTAAAATAATAACAATAACTATGGTTATAAAGTATATTATCTAATATATTTTCTGCTTTTAGCTTAAAAATAATTCAAAGTTTTCAGGCAAAATAACTATTTTTTGTGTGGAAAACATTGTTATAGTATTGGGTTGCTATTCGTTTGTACGACTTATAAATGTTCACATTCTTCAGTGTTTTATGATTTTTTAAAGTTATTATGGTTTCTATCTCATTTAATAACGCAAAAGTAGCAATTTCATGCAATGGTCAATTTTCTAGGGACCGAATTGCATTAAAGTATGAATATTTTAATGCAATTCGTAAATTATGCAATTCATAATTATTAATTCGCATTCATTTTATTAATACTTTAATACAATTGGTGAATACATTGATGACATACTTCAGTGAATTAATTGGTATACTTTTTCATAAATCATAAGCCATTTTTTGTATTGCCGAAATAACTGTTTTTTTTTTAAATAAATTTTTTGTGAACTCTATCATTATTGTGCATAAATAGCTAAAGGCGTAAGAAAACAGCGTTTTAAGTAATATATAAAATAGAAATTTTCATTTATACTTAGTGTAAAGTCAAATAGGTAAACCAATAAATTGTTATCATTTGAAAATGTTAATGTTTATTTTGTATATTAATATAAATATAAAAGTTTATAAAACAAAAATATTTAAAAATTTAAACAACATTAAATATAAAATAAAATGCATAGAACTATTATACTTCAGTTAGATAATTTTAATGGTGTTTTAATTAAAAATCTTTTAAGATAGTAAATTATTTTTCTGCACCAAAATTTTAAAGTGTTTCTTAGCAATCAGAATCTAAAAATATGTTAGTTACAAAATATGAAACTGTTAGATATTTTTTCAATCTTATTTTAGAAGCCATCTAGATAGACTTAATTTAGAAGTTGTTTAAAATGATACTTAAAAGAGGGAGGAGTACTTATTCTGCACATAAATTCTTTTAATGGACTTATTAGCTATGAGTATATAAATATCGCAATAAAAACTAAATTGCTGAAGAAATTACTAAATATAAACAAAATTTCAAGATATCTATCTATTAGTTAGTTTGGTTTCAATTCAGAAGCTATTTAAAATGCTGTATTAAAACTGAAAGAAAAATTTTTATGTGAAACTATGTGAAAGAAAAATTCTTCTTCTGCACAAAATGCAATAAATATTTAAAACTCGGGAAAACAACCCTTAAAAACTGCTCAAAGAAAAAAAAATTAAAAATACAAATAAAATCTCCAAAAACTTCAAACAGAAAATTAAACATTAATAACATATAAATCAATTACTTATTTTGTAGATTTAATTTAGAAGCTATCTAAAATGTTATATGAAAGTAGAATGTCCTTAAAAAAGGAGGAAAAAATTATTCCATGCAAAAATTACTTTTAAAGTTATTCTTAGATATAATATTTAAATCTTACAAAAATGTTAAACAACTGACTAAATTTAAACAACAAGATTAAACCTATTAGATGATTTTATTTTAGACTTAATTTAGAAGAACCTAAAATGCTGCATGAAAACTAAGTATAAAAAAAAGAAAAAGAAATTCTATTTCTGCCCAGAAATTCCTTTTAAAGTGGGTTTTACCTATAAGTCTAAAAAACTCACAAAAAAAAAAAAAAAAAAAAAACTGTAAAAGAACTCGTTAAGAGTAAATATAATTAATCATTAAATATAAATCACTAAATATAGAAAATTGTATCTTTATATCAAGCCTTTGGTACACATTTTCCAAAACCTTTTACGTTCTACTAAGCTTTAAATGAAAAACAGATTAGTTATACTAATTCATTTTTAATTACTCATTTATAAATTATACTAACTGGAAAACAGATTAATTTTAAAATAATAAACAGACTAATTAAACAATTAAAAATGTTTCTACTGTTTCCAATATTATTTGTTTTATTTTAGAGTTAATCTAAGAGATATTTGAAAAACTTCAGGGTAGCTGAAAAGTCCTTAAAATAGGAAAGCCCTTATTCTACACAAAAAATTCCTTTTAAAGTGGTTCTTAACATTAGATTTAAAGTACGCTTTACGGGCGAGGGAACTAAAATAAAGGGATAAAAAGGAGAAAGGGACGATAACTACATTCCAGCAAGTAGTAAAAACAACATTCTTTCTCTAAGATAAATTCTCCAAATTTTCCAACGTATCTAACTCGTATTTTTAAAAAGAGCCTTTCTTTTATAGACTTCAGCGGTGCATTTCCTAAAATGTAAATATTTTTGATTCATTTATAATATTTTAAGAATATTATATATTTCTGAAATATTCTAAATATACTTCTGAAAAATATTTTTTGGTTACATTGCGAAAGGTGATTTTTTTGATTTTAATGAATAAATAAAAAGGTCATTTTAGTAAAAATATTATATGTCGTTATTATTTTTTAATTTTTTAAATTAATGAACTTTTTAAAAATATGTATTTATTATTAATATTAAAAACAACAGATGGCTCAGTGGCAACGTACGCCTCTGGTGAATATAAGGGTGGAGGCTCAAACCACTGGCGGTTCGTTGTAAACACTTTTCAAAGAACGAGGAGACTTGAGGGCGTTTGTGATGTTCAGCATCTTGATTCGTTAGTTGGACTGCCTGGTGGGAGTTTTCCGGGGTTTCTCCCATAACATAAGCAAATGCGGGGCAGTCACCCAAGAAGCCCTCCTGGAAGGCGCTATCATCCTTCTTCAGCGGCACGGAGCAGAAGTCAGACTTCTTCCTACTGATGCTCCATCAAAACAGAAGTTACCCCCATCTTCCCTCGTTCTATGAGGGATAGCCAATTGACTAGAGCTGTGGCCTTGGGTACCACAGGCTTCAGGTTCAAATCTTGGCGGTGGTATGGATGTTTGTTAGTGGTTCGGAATTCCCGTTAAACTGTAGATCCCAGTCTAATTAGCCTAAAATGCGCATAAAATGACCATAGAGCGACTAATCAAACGAATCTGTGAGGGATACGACAACAACAACATTGAATTCCGATTAATCTTTTGACTTTGAAGAACCTATTCTACTTGCTTGCCGTAATATATATATCATTACTTACTTATATGAAGATTTTTTTTTTGCTCATAAAGTAGAAAAACAATGAGCATGTTTGCAATTTAAAATATTAAGTATATTAATTCAAAAGCTTATGATCTTATTAAATCCAACTTTCATTAGGAATTTAGCAATGATCATTGAGTTATATTGTACAAATTCACCAATACAGTTAAACAAGGAGTGATTGTTTTCAGCGGCACCAGTCAGCAGTTTCTAGCCTTTACTGTTAAATAAGTTAAACTATATTGTTTATATTGTTAAACACTACTTACTTGTAAGAAGTTTTTTCTACTCTTAAAGTAAAAAAAAAAATAGTAAGCCCTTTAAAATTTCAAATACTAAGTATATTAATGCAAAGTTTATGATCTTATTTAATCTAACTTCCATTGATTTCACAATAACCAATAAGTTTTATTCTTAAAATTTCACCAATACAGCTAAATAAGGAGTAAATGTTTTCAGCGGCAGCTGTCAGCAGTTTCTAACTTTTACCGATAAACTGCTGACAGGTGCATAGCTGCGCTGAGAGAGTATCACTGGATTCATGTCAACATTTTTCTTAAGGTGAAAACGTGATGCAGTCCTGGAGTTTGTTCATGAACAACATTCTTATACTTAAATCTTTGTTGTTTTTGAGATTGGCATATCATTGCTTAAACACTTTTTGTTGTTTCATTGAGATTGGTATATATATATATATATCTGTATATATATATATATATATATATATATATATATTATATATATATATATATATATACATACATATATATATATACATGCATATATATATATATATACATCCATTATATATATATATATATATACAGAGTTGTTTCACAGGAAGCCTATTGCATTACAACCAAATTTTACCTTTATCTCCATTTCTTATGAAACCCGACAAAAAAAGTGTTTCCAGCAATGAAGTTATACGTAACCATAGTGCTCATATGTAAGCACCATACGTAATGTAACCATAACTGTAATGTTCGTACCCATTCACGGTATAGACACGGGAGCTTACTATTCGGTTTTACTTTGTGGATTCCAAATCCGGCAACCCTAGTTTGGAAATCGAATTACCATTCTTCTTCAGCCTTTCATTTGTGAGTTTCCTATTGAAAAACACTTGGAAACTTTCACCAATAAGTGCAAAGTGGATGTGAGGCACTCTGTCAAAATATCTACCGAATCTACTCGTTTATCAAAGAGGTATTATAAGACACTAGTTAAAAATAGATACATATTTACTACCATGCTAGCTATGTAAGTTTTTATTAAACTTAAATGGGATTATTAAACATATTGTTGAAGCATATTTAATTTTTTCATCAATATGAAATATACAACTTTAGTTAAAAAAAAAAAGTTTTAGGACTTATAGACACTAACATACATTTAAAAAATAAAACATATAAATCAAATCAAATCAAAAGGAAAAGACAGATAGGTTTTAAACATTTAATTATTACAACGATATAGTAATAATAATGTCAATTTCTGATGGAAGAAAGAATGTAAATCAATACACAGTGGAAATAAATCTATGACAAATAAAAACAAATGATAAAAATAACATAAAGATAAAAATAAATGAAAAATATTCTATCACAGAGTTCAATTTCAGCTATATCATATAATTTTTAATTAAAACGATTTTAAATTAATAAAGATTGTCATATTAAAATAAAATAAAAATAAATAAATAGTCATATATTTCTTTCATTTCCATTATTTATTTTAAACAAACACTCAAGGCAATATAAGGCATTCTTGGTTAATTATAATAAATAATAAATATTTTTAAAAAACTATACCTGTCTTGCTTAAATTTAACATGGCTTAGTAATAGAATCTTTTTTTTTTCAATTCCTTCTATTAGCTCACACTGTCCCTATATATATATATATATCTTATTCAAATTTTCAATCGAACATAAAATACTTTTTATTCATCCATTCAAGTTCAAATACATTTTTTTTATCTTGTAATTTATGGCACTTTGATGTTAATACAGTTTTTTCAATTATTCATTCAGTAATTAAATTTAATTAATTCATTAAATTTTTTTTTAGATTTAAGTTGCCTATATCTATCAATAGAGGGCGCCAGATAAACTTAAATAAATGAATGAAAATTATTTATAAAGAACTTTCTGCAACATAGTGAAAAAAAAAAAGTAAGAATGGACCTTAATTTTTTTTTTTTAATATTACTTGTTTTTAATTAATGTCGATAAACTTTTATTTATTTCCTGGAAAAATCTAAAACTAGAATTATTTTTAATATCTAGCCTGAAATTTCCATTGTAGTCTTGGTCCATTGTAGTATAACACGTTTGTTTGGCTCAAGATGGAGATTAGCTGTTTTTCCAAGGAGAATGAGGTTTTCTGACTGACCATTACTTCGCCGTCCATTCTTACGGAAAAGTTACTGAAGCGAATAAAGAGGTCTTTCCATATATATGTGAACCGGACAGGGTATCGATTTTTTTTTTTTACCCGCTTTCTAAAAAATGTTCACAATCACAAATAAAGTGATTTCAGTTCTGAATTATAGAAGAGAAGGGGCAATTTATCATCCCAAGAAACTATTAACCTTGAAATAAAAATTGTAATCTCTACGCTTATTCTCTCACTACAAACAAAAATATTTTATTAATCGTGGAATTTGTAGAAAGCCGCTATAATATTTTGTATCCTATTCTATACTTTTTATTTTGCACAGGTTCATCATTAGTATTTATTCCTTCTGCATTGTATACTTCTCATTCTTATGTTTATGTTATCATGAAGTTTTTTTTTCCTTCTGCATTGTATACTTCTCATTATGCTTATGTTATCATGACGTATTTATTCCTTTTGCATGGTATACTTCTCATTCTTATGTTTATGTTATCATGAAGTTTTTATTCCTTCTGCATTGTATACTTCTCATTATGCTTATGTTACCATGACGTATTTATTCCTTTTGCATGGTATACTTCTCATTATTATGTTTATATTAGCATGACGTATTTTATTCCTTCTGCATTGTATACTTTTCATTCTTATGTTTATGTTATCATGACGTATTTTTTTCTGTATTATAATTCATTGCACTTACTTCTGTAATTGTAAGTTTTCTTTTATTATAATTAATATTACTTTTTACATCCTCACATTTTTAGAATTTAAGGGGCAATATAACCTAGAGTACAGGGAAAAGTGTGGTGTAAAGTAAAAATAAAATCGGTGCTGAATGCCCGATTTGTGGCCCAGTGGCAAGTTTGCAGCTAGTATGAATGAGGGTTGGGATCTGAATCTGTAATCCCATTGTAACGATGTGTCAAAGCATCGATAGTCAGGCTGTCTAGGGGAGGAGTTTTCTCGGGTTTCTCCCATATGGCAATCAAAGGTTGTGCAGTTACCCATAAAAATCTTTCCTCTAGACACTGTTTTACTTTTATCATCCATCGATGGGCTGTTCGTGATCTACATGAGATCCATCGATTTTTACACCCTCACCCTTCTAGCTGATAGGACGTTATATAAATAAAGAAAAATATCTAGAATACCCGAAATATGTAAAAAAGTCTTAAACATGTAAAGAAAATGTAAACAAAAATATAACAATGAAAAAATATGTAAAGAAAAGTTTTAAAAATATAAAAATGAAAAAATAAATATGTAAAGAAATGTTATACAAAGAAAGAAAAATATGTAAAGAAAAGTTATACAAAGAAAGAAAAATATACAAAGAAAAAGTCTGTTTTCTGATTGATTATTCCTTGCAGTCACTATTTTAAGAAATTAAGAGAATCGATGGCTGTTGATACGATGTGTACAGCATTGATAGTCAAGTGGGACTTTTTCCAGGTCTCTCCCATATGGCATTCAAAGTTTGGGTAATTACCCTTAAAAATTCTTCTGCAATGCAACGTTATCCATCAGCTTTTGATGGGCTGTTCGTAGTCTACAACAGACCCACAGATTTTACACCCCTCATCATTCTAACTGATAGCGGGCTGCATAGCCCAAGACACAAGGGTGAGGTGGGGAGAAAAAAAAGAACAAGTCTGTTTTTTATTGCTGATTCCTTTCAGTCACTACTTTAAGAAATTCGGACAATCGATGGCTATTGGTACGATTGTAAAGCATCGACAATCAAGCAGCCTGGGGAAGGTGGGGAGTTCGTACCGGGTTTCTTCCATAATGCATGCAAAGGCTGGGCAGTTATCCCTAAAAATCCTCATTGAAGGCACTGTTCTCCTCTCAACAACCTTCGAGGGGCTGTTCGTGGTCTACATGAGACCCACCGATTTTACACCCTTCTAGCTGATAGCAGGTTACATAGCCCTAAGAAAGAGGGAGAGGTAGGTAGAAAAGAAAGAACAAGTTTATTTTCTGATTACTCAGAAAATGAATAAAGTCACGAATAAGGCATTACAGTTACATATAAAAAGTGTGAGGATGCTGGAATCACAATGTGTATCATATATGAAAGTGTAAAAAAAAAAAAAAAAAAAAAAAAAAAAAAAACACAGAGAAGATGCATCTTTATCTTTATCGTATTTAGGACGTTTAAGAAATAAAAACCTAATCAATTTAAGTAATTGTTGGTGGCTCTGATTAGGAAAATCTGTTCCTTACAAATAAAACTTGGTTTCATCTCAGCGGATATTTCAACAGCAGAAGCATACAAATATAGAGAGCAAAAATCCACAGGGTGGGGCGAGAATCATCGACAACAGGGATGGGCAAACGTTTTGGGTCGCGAGCCAAAAATAGAAAAAAAAAAACTTTGGTGGGCCAAGAAAACTTTTTCTAAAATTTTAAAAACAATATACAAGTATTACAATTTAAATATGTTAATGAGATGAATGAAATTGCGATTTCATTTTTAAAAGTTCCTTATATTGAGGTTCGAAGTGAGATGTAGATTCTAAGGAACGAGGCTAAATGCTCACGTTCATAGTTCAAAACATTTGCTCACATATATAAGATGAAGCAAACATAGCACCAAATCTGGGCGTGAGATAATTAATTTGGGAAACTTGCTTTCGATAGTGATTTGTAAAATTCTAACTTTGGCATATTTCGATCAGTCCTAAGTAGATTTAGATCAGTAGAAAAGAAGTTGGATATATAATATATAAATATATATTTCTTTTAATTTGCCTCCTATCCGAGGGTCGGATAGAACCTTCTGGCGGGTCGTAGTTTGCCTATCCCCTGATCAACATAAATTTAAAATCGGTGCCTGGTGGGTTTGTTTGGTGAATATACGTTTGTCACCGACTTTTTTACTGACAACTCATTTCGAAAGGACTGTGCTCCTCAAGATTTAGAGACCTGATGGCTAATTTATAGCACACTGGCCTTTGGTACTACAGGCTTCAGGTTCAAATCATTGTAGTGGCATGGATGTTTGTTGGTGGTTCGGTATCCACGTTAAACTGTAGGTCACGGTGTAATTAGCCAAATTAGAGCGACCGTAGAGCGTAGAGCGACAAACCAAACCTCACAATTTAGAGACCTGATGGCCAATTTATAGCACACTGGCCTTTGATACTACAGGCTTCAGGTTCGAATCATGGTAGTGGCATGGATGTTTGTTGGTGGCTCGATATCCACTTTAAACTGTAAGTCACGGTATGCTTAGCCTAAAGTGTGCACAAGATGACCGTAGAGCGACAAACCAAACAAAACCTCACGATTTAGAGACCTGATGGCCAACTTATAGCACACTGGCCTTTGGTACTGCAGGCTTCAGGTTCGAATCATGGTAGTAGCGTGGATGTTTGTTGGTAGTTCGGTATCCACGTTAAACTGTAGGTAACGGTGTAATTAGCCCAAAGTGTGCACAAAATGACGGAAGAGCGACAAACCAAACCTCACGACTTGATAAAGAGAATTTGATCCATGACATACCTTTTCCCGTCTCTAATTTTTTTCTACGTTGACTTAACAGCACATGTTTAGGAAAACAATTCACAGTAAAAAAAAAACTGAAACGCTGAAAATGAGGTTAAAAGTAGAAAAAATATCTGTAGATGGAGAAATGTGTTCCCAAATTTAGAAAACGCATTCGTGCATGAATTAGAAGAAAAAAAAAAAAAAGAAAAAAAAGGGTCACAGCTTGAGCGTGCAATGGGATTACGCCCAAAGTTTTGACATTTTTAGTTTTCAATATGTCCCCTCTCACAATTTAGTTTATGTTTGAAGTTGGGTTCATTTCAATATTTCTAGAATAAAATATTTTGTGTACAGATTGCATTTTCTCAATGTACAAACTCTTGTTTTTTAACCTCATTTTTAGATTACTCTGCATAAGGCTTTGGGTATTCAAAAGATTTCACCCGACCTGCCCGAAGGCTTACGGAAACACTGCATGACCAGAAGCGTAGACAGAACCAACTCAGGGCTACCAGATTCCGCCTTATCCGGCTCCACGAATAGGGTGATATGTAATAAGTACAACACCCCCACCGCCTTTGGCTGCCCTCGACTGGCTTATTCTACTCCACGGCATCAACGTCCACGTTATAGAGCGTGTTCGAAAACACCCGCGGAGATGTATGGATCTCTTAGCCGTCTTAAGTGACGTTACCAGGGGGCACCATGGGGAGGTGGATCCAAGTTCGCCCCCATAAGGCTTTGGTATAAAGAATTAATGGCTTTGGCTTATGCTTAAAAAAGGCTATATTATAAAAGGCTTTGGTACATAAATAAATTGTAATGAACGACTTCAATTGCGAAGATTGGCTTTGTGAAGATTTACGTGACTATTAATATTAACGTTGGCTTGCTTTAGGATAGTCCACAGAATTTTCGAGGTTTCCGTAGATTGCTTCTGCCCAACTTTTGATTTATTTCATTCCATTCTCAAATAAAAAAGAACGTCTATGCATCCAAAGAGATAAATTATCTTTTCTGAACATTGCATTTTTCTCTATGCATTTAACTAACTTCACTAAAATAAATTAAACAGCGTCAGATTAAAACTAAAAGACCGTGAGTAGAAGTTGCTCATATGTGCTTTAAGAAATAGAAATTAAATATCTCTCACTAAAAAATATACTTTTCTAATGAATTTATTAGAAACAAATAATTTTTATCAGCTTAGGAAACTCAATTTCTTATCCTTTAAAAAATGTTTTCCAAAGCAATATTATATTTATGATAAAGGTAAGTTAAACTCAGTTTAGTTCTTTGTTTCACAAAAATTGTAACATTAAAATTAAAACAGGCCAATAAAATATCATTTATTAAAATAATTAACCTTTCGATAGAAACCTCACAGTTTATGATTCATTATTCTTGCCTTAAAATAAATAATTTAGAATGAATGATCGATATAAATTATTCAAAATTATATTAGAAAATTTTTAATTTAATAATATTTAAATTATACTTAATCACTTTTTAATTAAAAACATTTATTTTTAAATTAAAATACAGATCATTAGTATAAAATAGTATAATTAATTTCCCAAACTCTTTACGCTTATTCGATTATTGAGAAATTTAATGACTTAGTTTTTAAGTTTACATAGTTTATTAGATTAAATGATTAATAATTTCAAGGTGATCGTCTTTAATAACTAAAATTTCAAAATAGGTACTTTAAAAATTAAATGATTCAGCTTTTAGTTGTATTTATTTACTTTTTAACTAAAGTGTTAACTTTTTAACCTTCTTCTTTTACAATACAGTACCAGCCTCACGGTGAGCCAAGGCCGTCTGCCTACTGTCAGATTTCGAGATAGCAGATGTTTTACTTTTTAAGGGGTAGGGTTGTCAGCCCTATGCCCAACGCTCTGCAGTCATTTTTTAATCTTAATTTTTAAACAATTTTTAATAATTTTTAAATTTATAGTTGATATACTTTATTTGTTTTACATTTTTTTTTTTATACCTCAAGTATTCAATATTTTCTTTCGGATGATTTAATTGATTAAAAATTATTAATCAAGACCGTTTGCTTACTGACAGGAGTTGTTTTTCTTTATACGGGGTAGGGCTGTCAGCCCTACGCCCAACGCTCTACATTTACATTAATTTTTAATAACAATTTTTAAATTTATTTTTGGCATACTTTACTTCCTTTACCATTTCCATACCATTTCTTAAAAATCAACTTTTAATTGATTAATAATTAATTGATTTTTAAATTAAAATTTTTTTAAAGAAAAATCTTTTATTTTCGAAAATTTTTATTTTAAAAAATAAAATAACCAAATAAAACCTTGTTTATCTCTCAAGCAATTTTATCCAATCGCTACGAAACTCTACAAATTCCAAATCTACCAACCGAATAAAAACACGTCCCGAAACTATGTACTGGAGTAAAACTTCAGTAAAATGAAATTAAGCATGGCATTAATTATTCAACCTTTTATTCAATTTCTTATTTAATATTAATTATAAGGCGAAAAAAAAAGTTTCTTCCCGAAACTGAGATAAAAAGAGAGTCAACATTTTTCGACCAACCAAGTCAGAAAAATTATTTATTTTTAAATTAAAATACATATAATGTCTATAATTACATTTCATAAACTTTTTATACTTAATCGGTTATTGAGAAATTTAATGCCTAATTATTTATGTTTACTTAAATTATTATATTAAATAATTAATAATTTCAAAGTGATTGATTAATAATTAAAATTCCAAAATAAGCGCTTTAAAAATTAAATAATTCATCTTTAATTGTATTTTTTTTTTTTGCTTTTAAACTAAAATATTAACCTTTTCTACTTTTTGTACATTATAGTAATAGCCCAATTTCTGGCAGATTTCGAGACAGAAGATGTAATTCTTTTTACGGGGTAGGGTTGTCAGCCCTAAGCCCAACACCCTACTTTCACTTTTTAACCTTAATTTTTAGATAATTATTATTTTGTTTAAAATTATTTTTTTAATAATTTTTAAATAATTATTATTTTTTAAAATTATTTTTTAATAATTTTAAAATTATTTTTAACAATTTTTTAACAATTTTTAAATTTATATTTGACATATCTGATTTCTTTTCTATACCTCAAGAATTCAATGTTTTCTTTTTTAAATTAATTTTTAATTGATTAATTATTTATTGTTTTTTTAATTAAAAATTGTAAACAAACATAGAATTTCTCATATTTTTATTTAAAAATAAAACAATAAAATAAAACCTTGTGTTCTTCTCTAGCAATTTTATCCAATCAGCTACGAAACTCTTATTGAAAAAACACCTAATCCCAAATCTGCGAACCGAATAAAAACACGCTCCAAAACTACGTAGTTTTACCGAAGTAAAACTTCAGAATGGCATACATTATTCAACCTTTTATTCGACTTCTTATTTAACCTTAATTATAAGGAAAAAAAAAAAAAAAAAAAAAAAAAAAAAAAGAAAAAGAAGTTTCTTCCTGAAACTGAGATAAAAGAGAAAGTCAACATTTTCCGACCAGCCTGGTCGGAAACCGAATCTCTGCATTGCGTGTGGGAAAACTTAAAGCTCTTCGTTTCGTGCATCACTGCACTTTTGGGTACCGACAGTTCTCTCAGTTTTGTTTTTTTTCCTTTTTTTTTTATTCCCTCTCCGGAGTTTATTCTTCGCATTTCCACGTCACTAGGGATTTTTACGAAGGGAACGACCTGTTGTAGGGAAAAGTTTTCTTCCCTATAGCTTTTCATCGATCGGTTTGGTGCGGGGATGGGAAGGGGGGCCGGGAATGAGGAGGCGTAAGTGGGTGTTTTGAAGGGATTTCTAACGGCGACTATTTATAAATCGAAACAAAGTGAGATTCTGTTAATAATTCGATTATTTGGTTCTTTCAAGATGAGGGAAAGAATTCGATTTATTGAGATTTTTATTGGATGTCTTTGGAATTCATTTGACTTCATTTTGTGTGGAGAATGTTTTTCTTATTAAGATTAAACTTAAGTCAGATAAGTGTAATATTTTTTTAATAATTTGCTGATTTAAAATGATTTATAAGTTTTGTCGTGACATAAATATGTGCCAATATAATGTAAGCAAAAATGTTAGATTGGAAATTATATATATTTATTTCCTATATTTTCCATTTATATATATATATATATACAGAGATATATAGAATATATATATATATATTATAATTATAAATACATAATAGAATATATATATATATATCTATTTTCTATTTCTTTCTCAGTATAAATTTGAAAGGTAAAAAAGTAATTGGACATTTATTTCTGGTGTTGCTGGCAACAGGTTTTGGATTCGGGTCCCGGTGGTGACATGGAAGATTGTAGTGGTTCAGAATCAATTTAAACCGTAGATCCCGGTCTAATATGACTATAGAGCGTTGGGCGTAGAGTCGACAACCCTTCCTCGTAAAAAGAGAACATCTGTTTCGAAATCTACCAGTAGGCAGATGGCCTTGGCCTACCACGGGGCTGTTATGCCAATGAAGAAGATATATATATATATATATATAATATAATATAAAAATATATTTTTCTATTTTTATTTTCTTAACTAAAGTTAAAAGTTAAAAAATATATTTTGTATAATATACATATATAGGGATATAAATATACCTAAAGATATATATAGGAAATTCTAAATGTGAGTTTTTATAAATCGAATTTTGATGAGAAGTGAAGTGAAGTGAGATTCTGTTAATAATTCGATTATGGTGTTCATTTCAGATGAGAGAAGAATTCGATTCATTGAGATTTTTTTGGGTGTTTTGGAATTCATTTTCAATCATTTTTGTTTGGAGATTTTTTACTTAAAATAAGTTTTCTTAATAGATAAAAAAATATTTTTTTTTTTTAAGGATTTGCCGATTTAAAATTATTACATGGGATAATTATGCTTCAAAATAATGTAAGCAAAAAATGTTAGTTTAGCCTAAACATTTACTCAAAGAAAGCCAATTTATTTGGTTTTCAATTTAACGAAATCAAAATGAAATTCCTCACAAATTTATACCATATATTTCCGTATAGAATTGATATCGTATAGGCCAAGGAAAGAAGAAAAAAAACTTTTAGAGATAATTTTTAAAACTTTTTTAGGAGAACTTTTCAGAACATTTTTTTGAAACTACATTATAATAATCGGCTTCTTTATTTTTATAATTCTAATTTACGAAAAAATAAATTTTGATTGAAGTGAGTTTTTCCTTTTTATGAAAATGATTGAGTTATTTTCGAAATTATTTATATTGCTTGTTTGTTATGTCATCTCTGAAACTTAAATTTGACGATGGCAAAATGTGCACCCTGCTAATGTAAAAATACCAAAATGTACACCAGAAATAATAATAGAATATCGTAAATAATTAGCATAAAAATAACAATGAAAAAGGAAATTTTTAAAAAATTTAATTAATTACTTTAATATGTTTTGATGTGCTTTTTCATTTCGGCTTATATACAAGTTTTGAATTTTGAAGAAAAATTCACTCTGGGTTTTATACAATCTCAGCTTATACATGAATTAGTTTATATGCACTCTCAGCTTATACATGAATGAGTTTATATGTACTCTCAGCTTATACATGGAATAGTTTATAAGCACTGTCGGCTTATACATGGTTTAGTTTATATGCACTCTCAGCTTATACATGGATTAGTTTATATGCACTCTCGGCTCATACATGTATTATATATATTTGCACTCTCGGCTTATACATTAGTTTATATGCACTCTCGGCTTATGCATGGATTAATATATATGCACTCTCGGCTTATATGGACTCTCAGCTTATACATGGATTAGTTTATTAGCACTCTCGGCTTATATATGGATTAGTTTATAAGGACTCTCAGCTTATACATGGTTTAGTTTATATGTACTCTCGGCTTATACATGGATTAGTTTATATGCACTCTCGGCTTATACATGGATTCGTTTATATGGACTCTCAGCTTATAAATGGATTAGTTTATATGTACTCTTGGCTTATACATGGATTAGTTTATAAGCTCTCTCGGCTTATACACGGATTAATATATATGCACTCTCAGCTTATACAGGGAGTAGTTTATATGGACTCTCGGCTTATACATGGATTAATATATATACACTCTCGGCTTATACATGGATTAGTTTATATGCACTTTCAACTTATACATGGAATAGTTTATATTCTCTTATATGGTATATTTTTTGAAATAAGGTTATTTATGTTTTCTGAGTTTTTGTGCTTTATTTCAGAATTTCAGAATTTTCAATTGTAAAAGTATAAAGCCATTCAAAAATCTTAGAATCTATATTATTAAAATAAATCTATTTTTATCTATTATTAAATAAATCTTAAAAATCTGTTCTTAAAAATGTTCAGTAAAATGCATGGTAATTTAAAAAATAAATTAATAAAATATTTTGCTGTTCAATCTTCACAAGTGTACGTTTTTCTGAAAGATTTGCGTTTTCATTTCAACGTCATTTGCGTTTTAAATAGATTTCAGTATCTGTTGTGATTTATTTGAGTCTTAATGTTGCAGTTTAAAATAATAAATATACCTAACTGAATAAAAGCCATTAGTACCTTATGTTAAACATGATAATTCCTATCGCTAATTAATTTCTCTGGATTTTCTGGAATGTAATACCTATTAGCAAATAAAATAGCGAAGATGTAAATTAAGAACAAATTAGTTCAAAATTAGATTGGAAATAAATACTTCGTTCTATGTAAATAAATATTTCTATTACAAATTCCATTCTAAGTACAATATTCCTTTGTTTAAAAGGACAGATCTACATTTAAATTTGAATTTATGATTTAATTAATCAACCAGCTGTTTCGTTGATATGAAAATATTTGAATAGATCTAATTAGGAGAAATATCTCTGAAATTGGAATTATAAGTAAACGCATGTTTAATTCTAATCAATTTCATCGTTGTGAGGTGTTTATATTGAGAAGCACGACCTTTAAATGTCTGAGAAACTGAGACGATCAAAGTAATCATGAAATGATGATCCTTAATTACACATACTTTAAAACAATGTAATTATTTTTAAAAAACATTTTAGAGGTCTAAACTAATCGTATTATCATCTAAATTAATCGCATTATTTAGTAGTATTATTATTCATTTTATTTTATTTTATTATTATTCATTTTATTATATTATATTGAGAAGCATGACCTTTAAATGATTGAGAATCTGAGATGATCAAAGTAATAACAAAACGATAGGTTTTAATCACACAAGTAGGTTAATATTTTCATAAATATTTATAAATATAATTAATAATAACAAATATTGTTTTTGTTCTAATGCAGCTGGCAAACACTTAAACAGTTTTTTTTTTGCCTTAAGGTAAGCGCTGCACCGACGTTACTCACCTAGCACTACCCAGGAGGTGCGTGTAGCTTGAAAATAAGCTACCAATACCTACGCAATGCTCTACGATCATGTTAGATAGGGACCTACGGTTTAAAGCGGATTCTGAACTACTACAATCATTCATGGCACCGCCGGGGACTCGAACCTTGTGGTACCGAACGCCAGAGCGCTAGCCACTCGGCCATTCAGGCACCCATAATAATAAATATACTTTTATAAATATAAATATATTTAATATGTATTAAAAAGTGCAAGTACATTTTAATTATTTTAAAAATGTTTCAGAAGTCTATATTAATCGCATTATGGGCCTGAATGGCCGAGTGGCTAGCGCTCTGGCGCTCGGTACCACAGGTTTCGGGTTCGAGTCCCGGCGGTGTCATGGTTGTTTGTAGTGGTTCGGAATCCACTTTAAAAGTAGGTCCCGGTCTAATAGATTGTAGAGCGTTGCGGGGGCATTGTTACTTCGCGTCCGTGGCTTATCTTCAAGTTACACGCGCCCCCTGGGTAATGCAAAGTGAGTACGTCTGTGCAGCACTTGCCTTAAGGCATCCAAAGACCAAGCTGTCTGTGTTTGCCAGCTGCATTAGAAAGAAAAAAAATATTAATCGCATTATAAAGTTTGTATATTGAGAAGCATAACCTTTAAATGACTGAGAATCTGAGATGATCAAAGTAAAAACAAAATGATGCACCTTAATTACACAAGTAGGTTAATACTATAATAAATATTTATATATAATTAATAATAATATAAATAAAAATAAATATAATTTTATAAATATAAATAGATTTAATAAATATTGAAAAAAATGCAAGTGCATTTTAATTATTTTTGAAACATTTCAGATATCTATGTATTAATCGCAATGTTTGTATACTAAGGTGCAAAATCTTTAAATGACTGAGAATCTGAGATGATCAAATTTATAACAAAATGGAGTGCCTTAATTGCATATATATAGATTAATACTTTAATAAATATTAAAAAAAAAATGCTAATACATTTTAATTATTCCCAAAACATTTCAGATACATAAATTAATCGCATTATTATCTAAAATAATTGCACTATATAATTTCGTTATTATATTGAAAAGCATATCCTTTAAATAACTGAAAATATGAGATATTAAAAAAGTAATACAAAAATGATGAGCCTTAATTACACATATAGGTTAATACCTTAATAAATATTTTAAAAAATGCAAGTACATTTTAATTATTTTCAAATTTTTATAGATGTATATTAATCGCATTAAAAGCTTTATATATTGAAAAACATATCCTTTAAATGATTGAGAATAGGACATAATCTATGCTATAACAAAACGGCGTGCCTTAATTACACACATAAAGATTTTAATAATCATTAAAAAAATGCAAGTACATTTTAAAAATTCTAAAAAAAGATCAGATATCTAAATTAATTCAACTATTATGTAGTTTACTATACAATTTCCTTTATGTCACAATTTTAAAAGGATGATTTTTCAACCTGTCTTCTTCAATTTTTGTTTCGTCCACATGAAGTGCACTAAGTCTAAACAATTTAAAAAAAAAAAAAACTTATTACAACTACAATGAGCAATTGTATTTTTATATCTTAATTATTATCTTCAAAATTTGAAAATCTAATCAATCATTCTTTTACTGAGGATCACGATTCAGTACTACTCTCAATTCTCTATGTTTTCAAAGGAAATACATGTACATGGAAAGATTTTTAGATTTTAATAGCTTAGATATTATATGATACATGTAGGAGAAAGATTGAATTCATCTCCCCTGCTGCTTTTATTAAAAGCAATATAGTATTTTTATTTCTATAAACATGAACTGGAGATCAGAAACTAAAAGTAATAAATTTGAGTTATGATATTTACTAGAATATAAGGAATTCATTTTTTAAACAGTATAACATTTTTTGTTTATTAATTCATCACTATCATTAATTCATAACATTTTTGTTTATTAATTCATCACTTGATGATGAAAATTGATGATACAGAATGAAATAATATGTTGATGATACATCATACATTAATAATACATTGATAATAACAACAATTGATGATGCAGAATTAAAAATTATTGAATAGTTAGTTCTTAAAAATGTTAAGGTTCATAATAAACATGCAAAGTCTAAATTTTTGTAATGTGTAATATGCAAAAATGTTAATATTTTAATCATCGTTTGAGTAACTTGATGATACAGAATGGAATAATACATTGAGGATATATATTTTTTTGTTCTAATGCAGCTGGTAAACACTTAGACAGCTTGATCTTGGATGCCTTAAGGTAAGAACTGCACAGACGTTACTCACTTTGCATTACCCAGGGAACGCGTGTAACTTGAAGATAAGCCACGAACGCGGAGTAACAATGCCCCCACAACGCTCTACAATCATATTAGACCGGGACCTACGGTTCAAAGTGGATTCGAACCACTACAGACATCCATGGCACCGCCGGGACTCGAACCCGAAACCTGTGGTACCAATCGCCAGAGCGCCAGCCACTCGGCCATTCATTGAGGATATGTGATGCATTATTAATACATTGATAATAATAACAATCAATGACACAGAATTAAAAATTACTAAATAGTTATTTATTATTACTAAATAGTTAGTTATTAAAAATAACAAACTATAATAAAAAAAAAAGAACAGATCACATATACAATGAAAAAAAAAACAACAACAAACTAATGGAATGTGTAAATTCAAGGGTTTTCTTCCTTGCTCAAGAATTTTTATATTATGTTTTTACTACTGAATACAAAATTATTACAGAAATACTTTTAAATTCTTTATTTCTAAGAATTAATTAAAAAATAATATAATAAATTAATATTTTTTTATAGCGTTTATACTTCCTCTAACTTTTTCGATTGATTTTTTTTTTTAAGTTTTGTTTGATGAAATAGAAAAGAAGGATACTTTATTAAATAAAAATATATACTTAAAACTATATGCAATTTTTAAGAAAATGATCCATGTGAAGGGTTTTCGTGGAAAGTTCAGAACACAGATTTAAATCAGTTATGCTAAATGAACCATATGCCACATCTAATTCCCAGTCCTTGGCTATATATTTTCTTTCATTTTAAAGATGGGATAATTCATTCACATTTCTAGCTGAAGGGAAACTGATACATAAATGTACAGAGATATCAATATGAAGAAAACGAAGTAGAACAACACTATTCCGAATGATGCTATTCATATTTAATTAAATTCATTCAATATGATTAGTTAAATTTAATAAAAAATAAAATCCTGAAATGAATGAATTAATTAAAATCACTTAAGTTAACTAATTAAAATCATTGAAATTAAGTCATTAAAATCGTTAAAGTTATTCAATATTATTTTCATACATTTTATTATACCTGTCTGAAATGTGACAGATGAATACTGATTAAATAGGTTTACTTGATTATAAAATTATCACTTACATCAATTTTTCCAGTTTTTTTTATTCATTGCTTATTATATTTACATTTTTTCCTTACTGTTAATTGAAATTTCCTTCTATAGCTTCTCCAAAACAATAAATGCGACGCAATCTTAAAAAGTAAGTAAAGAAATTTTCAATTCAAAAACTAAGCAACTTTAAAATAATATTGTAACCGTGATTCCTCCTACACACTGATAGCAGAGTCTCCCTGTGACGTTCAGGAGAAATGGTCAGTAGGTATGGAGACTCTCATCAAGAGAATTATATTTAATATAACTCTATGTAATAGTTGGTCTACAAAATGTCACCCAGTAGAGTCACCAGAAAGTATATTTGGCGCAACCTGTGCTTTACCTGAGTATCGGGTTTTCGGCTTAGAAGTGGAATCCTTCCCTGAATCTATAATTATATGTTTTTAAATGTGCTAAATATTATTTGTGTCTAATTGCATGAGTATAGTGTTTGTGTGTGTATAAATAAAGTTGTGTGTTCTCCAACCTGGGCTTGACGTATCACAACCCAACCACACCCAGTTACAATTCAGTTGCCCAACCTGCACACTACAATATACTTGAAAGTTTAAGTAGTTGTTTAGAAAAATTGGTAATATAGATTAAGAAGAAATTATAAAAGAAATAAAAATTATATCAATAAATTATCAAAAGGAATTATGATAATTTTTCTTATTTATTAAAATATACGATTTAATCATTTTTAAACAATGCAATATTTTGGTCATCATTCTTCTACACATCATTTAAGGAATTTTACATTTCATGATAAAAAAAAATTACTAAAAATGCTTACAAAAAAACAAATAGTTAGCTTTTATTTCTTTGCATTAATAACAAAGTTTTTTTAAACTGGCTTTTGAAAAATAATAAAATATAACGAAATTCTATAGTACAAAATAACAATATTAATGAAATCAAGAAAAATGTAAAAAAAAAAAAAAAAAAAAATGCAACGAGAAAAGGACAAATTAATATATTGCTGAAATAATCAATAAAATAGGTGTAAAAATAAGTTATGAATAAGTTTAAATTTTTAATTTAAAATATGAAACTCACACATGTAATTTCAAAGGTAATTCTTTTTTCTTTTCGATTCCTTCTACTCACACTCTCCTATATATATCTTGTTTAAATTTTCAATCGTTCATAAAATACTTTTAATTCATCCACTCAAGTTCAAATACACTATTTCTGAACTTGTAGTGGATGACACTGATGTTAATACAGTTTTTTCAAATATTAATTCATTCAATAAATTTAAATAATTAATTTTAGTTTTTAGATTTAAGTTGCATATAGCTGGCAATAGATGGCACCAGATGAACTTAAAAAAATGATTGAAAATTATTTATAAAGGACTTTCTGCAATATAGTGGAAAAAAAAGTAGTTTTTATATTATATTACTTGTGTTTTTTGCAAAGAAGACTTGGAATTTTTTTTTTTTTTTATAAATTCTGTTTGATGATTTTCCTTCTTATGCTATAATTTTTATATTATGTTTTGCATTATTAAGTGAAAAAATACCATGGAAAGTTTTTTTAATATTTTAATGTTATATTTCTGAAGATCATTGATAATGGAGAAAGAAAATTTATTTTAGGTAGTTATAGCTGAAGCTGTTCTAATTCTTTTGATAAAGGATTCATATACCTGTTTTAACAATGATTAAGAAAGAAAAGCTACAAGAAAAAAAAAGTGAAGAAAATAATAAAAAAAAAGGCTACTTCTTTTTTTGTATATGCCACCTTTGCAAAGAAAATTGCTTTCTAGAATGGATAATATGAGTTTTAGTTACATGAGGAGTTTTGAAAACGTTTTAAACCAGATAGTGCATCTCAATTTTCACTAATGATATATATGTGTTGTGTTGACATATATATATATATATATATATGAATATTATATATGTTTTAGATAGAATTATTAATCTTTTTATTATATATGAGTATCATGTATCTCATTTAAAAAAAATCTCATGCATATTTATATATCATATTTAATATATTACTTTTTAACATATCTCATTTTAATACATCATATACTAGGTTTTATGCACATACATAGTATGCCATTGTATATTTATAGTGAAAGCTTCCTCCTTCTCATAGGTGGCTTATGGCCAACTGGTTAGCACTGTGGCCTTTGTTGCCACAGGCTTCTGGTTCGAATAATGGCGGGAGCATGGATGTTTGTGTGTGGTTCGGAATTCACGTTAAGCTATAGATATCGGTCTAATTAGCCTAAAGTATGCACAAAATGACTGTTGAGCGAACCTTTAACGCTAACCAAACCTCCTCATGCAATGCTTTTTTGTTTGTTCTAATGCAGCTGGCAAACACTTAGACAATTGTCTTGGATGCCTTAAGACAAGCGCTGCACAGACGTTACTCCCTTTGCATTACCCACGAGGCGCATGTAACTTGAAGATAAGCCACGAACGCGGAGTAACAATGTCCCCGCAACGCTCTACGATCATGTTAGACCGGGACCTACGATTCCGAACCACTACACACATCCATGGCACCGCCGGGACTCGAACCCGAAACCTGTGGTACGGAGCGCCAGAGCGCTAGCCACTCGGCCATTCAAGCTCTCATGAAATGCCGGGAGGTATAAAAATCCATGATGGTCTGTTATCTTGTGACCACAAATGTTCGGAGTGCTTTTACCAAAAACAAAGGATATGCTGTTTGCCCTTTGATCTTTTAAATGGCAGCTTTTCGATCGTCGAAAGTGCAGGTGGTGAAAGATTGCATTGCAGATGGGAGAGGATCTCTATCCGCTTATTTATTGATCGAAGTGAATTGCTGCAAAAGAAGTAAACTGTTTGTGTGTGGGTGGAGTGATAATTCGTGTTTATCCATATGTTTTTATGAGATGCCTCTTGTGTGGGAGAAATCGAACCCTGACTTTCAAAAAAACTAGATATACTACTTGTTATAATCAGGTGTCGATATCACCTCCACCAATGGAAAAGCATATAGACACATGGGCGGAGTTTAAGAGGAAAGTCCAGCCAATAATGAAAAATGGGCGGGAGATCTGAAAAAGTGGCGGTGTCATCGAAGGAGGAAGAGAGGAAGTCGAAGAAGAACAACAAATATCATCACTATAATGAAGTGAGACCAAATACTGTGTGAGGGAAGAAAAAACTGTTCGTATGATGGACCGTTGGTGGCTCCGGAAGAAAGATAGGAAAGTCCAGGAGAAAAGGCTCCTTGCTGGCAATGATAACGCAGACAGCAAAAAAGACCTCCTTGCAATTAACCCCTGCAGCCTCAACCTTCTACGAAGGTGTGAAACTTTGATCGCTTTGAAGCCAAATTTTCTAGCCAATAATGTTACGAGATGACCAGTATATTTGTGTTACATATTTGAGTATATTTGAGTTAATTTTGTATCGTATAATTCTTTTTGGTGAAATCTCCAAACCTGTTGTTTCAGAAATTTGCACTAGAAATGAAGTATTAGTATAGTATTGTATTATTAGTTTATATTACATATTTATGGTGTTATTCTTTTTAGCTGCATGTTTTACAAATCTACGATTTGTTATTATTAACCTTGTATTAAAATACTGTTTCGAAATCTTATATTTAATTATAGTCACACGTTAGTAAAACAATGTGTTTTTTCGAATTAGTGTGTAAAACTATAGTTATACAATATCAGTTCTGTCTATTGTATTTGTTATATAAAGAAGATTTAATAACAAATACAACAGATAGATGGAGCCTATTTAACCATTATTCTGAACGTAGATGATGTTTCTTGGATGTACTTATTTCACTATAATTAAAAATTAAACTATATTTTTATTTAAAGCAAAATAATTGCATTTTTATCTAACATAAGCGTGCATTCCTCCTCTAAGCCATAAGTACTAAAAGATTTCGAACCTGAATAGTTAAATTTTGGTATTGGTGATCAAAGAAAGTTATTGAGATTCTTTACTTTGAAGTTTCCTTTTGTATTTGATCTGAGGAGTCGATTTAGGGAATATGTTAGTATTAATAGTACTTTAATAGTACTTATATTTATGGTATTAATAATTACGGTATTTCAAAATATTTTTAATGAATTGAGAGTTAGTGAAAGAATCTGTCTTAGTTTAGTTATTATCAGATTTTAAACAAAAACATCACATATGTAACACATTCAACTTTATTCAGCTTTCACAATGTAGCTTATCAACCAAGCTACATTTGTAAAGAAATAACCATTAGAAATCTTTATAAGAATAATTGATACATATTTTATACTGAATAATGTTAATAATATTAAAACAAATTGTGTATAATAATTTTTTATTAATTAAAATTATCAATAAAAAATAATTAATAAGTTTATTTTTAAATAAATTTGTGATATATATATATATATATATATATATATATATATATATTTTTTTTTTATCAAATCAATGGGTTTAAAGCTTAAGAAATTTCTCTCATTCACAAAGCAGGAGATAGAGGTTGCTTTGCAATCACAGTTCTCTGTCATCGCCTTCGTCGTCATGTAGCTGCCTTGATGATAGTTCAACAAGTTACCAAAAAAAGTATACGTCTAACTATTTTAATGCCCTTAGTAAACCAGACAGAAACTATGTCCGTAACTTTTACTTCCGATAACAATTATTAAACTTCGATAAATATTCTAGTTCAGCTCATAATGTAGTTAGAACAGTGGAGTTCACATATTCGAATCTGCTAAAGGCGTGTTTTGTAATCTTTACTTTCAGAAATGAGGAGGCATGTTTGTGACAACTTATTGAGCATCTGGCACGGACAGTCACATACCTTGCAAAGTGGGTTGCCTCGGCCATCCGTTAGCCTGATTGAAGTTGGAATATATTATCATAGAATGTATATCATTAGAAATCCGATAGTCCATTTGGAGGTTTTTGAACTTTCCATCAATACAGTATGTAAACGCATGGAAGTTTTTGTCCGTTTCCAACGTTGTTCTAATAAAATTTATTTTTTGCGAAAGTTTTATCTGAATTACTTTGGGAGTTTTTTACCTAATTAAATTTATCATAAAAACCCCCATAATTTTATTGAAACTTGGCAACTCAGGTCATTTTTGCTGTGATTTTAAGACAACAGTCCGAGCATATATTGAAGTTAAATCTAATTAAAAATTATTGAGTTCCCACAATTGGTGAATATTTTGGTAACTTCAATAAAAAATAGAATGCACTTTGCACATATCAATATGAAGTGGGTTGAATCGTCCATCCGTTAGCCTGATTGGAGTTGGAACATATTATCATAGAACGGATATCATTAGCAATCCGATTGCCTGGTAGCTAGTTGGAGTTGGAACATATTTATCATAGAATGCATATCATTGGCAATCTGATTGCCTGGTAGCTAGTTGAGTTGGATCATATTATCGAAATGCATATCATTGGCAATCCGATTGTCCGATAGTCTGATTGGAGTTGGAACATATTATCATAGGACGCATATCATTGGCAATCCGACAGCCCGGTTGGAGTTTTTGGAGTTTCCATCAATACAGTATGTAAACGTATGAAATATTTTCCGTTTCCAGCCTTGTTCTAATAAAATTTATATTTTTGCGAAAAACTTCCCTGAATATGAAAATATTTGTTTGATTCAAATTGATAGAAACACTTACTCATTTCAAAGTAAATAGAAGGCCTGATGGCCGAGTGACTAGCCCTAGATACCACAGGTTTCGAGTTCGAGTCTCGGAGGTGCCATGGATGTGTGCAAGGATTCGGAATCCACTTTAAGTCGTAGATACTGGTCTGATATCTGTAGAGCGTTGGGCGTAGGGCTGACAATCCTATCCCGTAAAAAGTCAGCGTCATGGAGCCAAATCAAACTTCTGCCTACGGGTTCTTCATCACGACATGAGCTGCCCCGCCCCTTTATCTATTTCTATACGACCACATGGGTTCTTTGACTTGATCTAGATGTTGCTGTCTACCAAGTGGGATAAGAATGAATAGAAACAAAATAGATAGAAAGGTAAGCTGACCAGCCACACCGTTACATTTAAAAATGTTTGAAATTCAAGTTCCATACATTTTTTAAGAAGAAATATCTAATTATACATATTTATAAGGATTAAATAGATTTAGATAAGGTAATAAACCTTTCATTAATTTATACAACGCTTCTGAAAATTTAGAATTTCTATAGTGTTTATTTTTAGAACCGATAATTTCAAAGTAACTAATCCAGTACTAAAAAATATTATTAAGTAATTAAAATTGTCCACGAAAATGAGAAGGCCAAATAAAAATGGATCACTTCAAAGGATTTAAAGAACATCTCGGAAAATTATAAAGGAGAATATTGCTAAAGTAAACAAAATGTTTAATTAAGAGCTAATTCTATCCTTTTGAAGTATGATGAGCCCACAATTTTTCATCTTGTGAAGTGGTTGGATTTTAAGAAATTCTTTTAGAGTCAATACGTATTTTTTATCTTGTCAGATGAGATGAATGACTTCCAGTGCTGGAGTTTTAAAATTTCCCCTTAGCTTTTAGCTTCTTTACTTCACTTTTCCGACAAGATAGTGTGCAAATGTGAATTTATTCTTTATTATTTTAGTAAATTATGTTTACTTAAAAAACTTATTTCAGAAGAAATATTCATTTAAAAGGATTTTTGAACAATTAGGTGAGATCATTGAACTAAATGAATGGAAAATATATTATATAATGAATTTAAAATGTTTAAATGATTTTGATGTGCAAGCAACAATATATCAAAAAGAATTGTTAAAGAAAAACATCTTGATTTCCATTATTTACTTTTTTTTACTGAAATGTTTGGTTGAAGCTTTCGAAAATTAATCATTCGAATTCAATTTTTTTTATAAACAAAAACGTATTCTGCACTCTTATTTTACACGCTCTGTTAAATTAATGAATATAATTCTTTTAATGATAATTTTTTTTTTTTCTTCTATCCATCAAACCCCGGAAGAAATATTTTTCAAAAATTTGGTTAATCTCTTACGCATTGCTATTTTATCATTTACTTTTTGTTATCATGGATAACAGAAAAGTTTTCAAATGAAGCTTTTACCTAATAATAGCAGTATAATTTACATAAATAACTACATTATAAAATAGTATATTTTTCATAATAATGCAACTGCTTTCCTCCTACGCATTGCAAGAGCGCCCTCAGTGGCGTTCGGGAGAAATGGTCGGTAGGCCTCGAGACTCTAACCCAAAAGGAAGTACTGCGCTCCCGCTGAGAAGTGTTTAGCTTATATTATTGTCTTTGAGAGTGTTAATATTGTCTGTAATTAATTATGTGTATGTTGTATTTGTGTATGTGTAAATAAAGCTGTGTGTTTCTCAAACCTGTATCTCAAGTTTCAACATAACCACACCCAGTTACAATCTGACTGGCAAATTTGCATACTACTCAACTTATATTTTATACAGTGAAAGAATTATTTGTTTTAATATTTGCTGTTATTTGTTTCGAATAAAATGCAACAAATTTTTATTTTGTCATTCACATGTGCATTTTATTAATTACATAATCGACAATACTACAATTTGACTCTAACGTGGGGCCCGCTCGTATTTCTCCACTACAATAATAGATATCATATTGTCTAAGGTCCACTCAGAAGAATAATTCCATATAATTTAAAAATCTCACGCATTAGTTATCTTTCTGTGCAGGGAATCTGAGCACCAGATTTATAAACTTCTAAGAAGGGTAAGGCATACCGATCGTTCAAAAAATTGCGGTAACATCTTGGGTAATGATGTATCTGTGTTATACTACTAGATACTAGTATTTGATGCTCTGGTGGCAAGTGAAAGGTCCAGTTTCTTGGCATTTAAAAACAAAATAATAAAGTAAAAATATAAAATATACAAAATAATAATAATACGTTCATTCTATACAAAATAAAATAGAATAAGAAAGGTTTGTATCACGTTAAGAATGACATTGTAGAGTTAAAAGTATCTATTTTAAAATACATTTTTAGTTCCTTGCTTTTAGCATCATTTTTATTAGATAACGAACGACGTGTAACAGTCAAAATAATATAAATAAAATAATATACAAGTAATATTTTGTCAGATAGTTTCGAAACTATTATTAAAAACCAATAAAAGTTAATGAAATGGATACTGAAAGCTACGAAGCATTGCTTATGAAATTTTTTTCAGATAATATGTGATAAAATCAGTGAAATCACGCATTAAACTTTATTTTATCTGCAATGCATTTCTCGAAAGTATGTATAAAAATCCGGCCCCCTCAAAAAACAAATAAATAAATAAAAATATCTGATAAAAAAATGAAAATTGCATTAAACACATTGCATTGAAACATTGAAGTCTATCTGTAATGACTGCATGATAACAAATTTTTGGTTTTGAAAAAAAATATATCGGATGTAGAAATGTGATTATGCCTTTTCTTTGGATAAATAAAAAATATGTTTGTTTGCAATGAATACAATGAATTACAAACTTATCGAAAGTATACTTCATCCGAAGCTACAACCTTCGACCGTCATATAGGCAATTTACGGATTTCCAAACTGTAGAAGTTTGGTAGTTTGGAAGCGATCCAATTATTCAGAAAAATTGCGATACTTTGCAAGAAGTAACTTTGTTAACTTTGTAAATGGCTGACTGCATCGATCTAAACAAATGGTAATTTGGAGAGGTAATGTCTGGTCAATACGGCCGGTTGAGTAACGCTTTCCTGTTCTGCTTTTCTAAGTAGTTCTTTATTGGATGAACAACATATGTTTTGGCTTTGTAATTGAAAAATTAATTTGTTGTGTCTATACTTTTATACTGGCCGTTCATGCTCTATAGCTCGGTACAAATGCATTAGCTGATGTCAGTAATAGTTTCAGATAGATTCAGCGACTCATTACACATCACACCATTCAGATTTCACCAAATACATAGCGTAACCTTGACACAATGAATATTTCGCTTTGGCTGTGATCCATCTTATTCACAAACGATTTTTGCGTTTAGGATTCTCGTAACATATCCATGTAACAATTTGTCACAAAATCTTATTTTTTAAACTATTTTTTTTTGTGTAAAGATTGCGAAACACATTGTTGAGTACCATTTAATCCAGAAGCTAAATCGGATTAAATGGGGTATGATGAATTCTGGTGGGAATGATGGATATATATACGGATTCTTATTGTGTTTGTTAAAGGTTTTGAAACTCATTGTTGAGTAACATTCAATGCAAAATCTAATTCACATTAAATGAGATATGATGGGTTCTGGTGGGAATGATAGATTATAAATGGATTCTTATTGTGTTTTGTAAAGGTTGTGAAACACTTTGCTGAGTAACATTTAATGTAGAAGCTAATTCGGATTAGATGGCATATGGTGGATTATGACGGATTATATATTGATTCTTATTGTGTTTGGTAAAGGTCTTGAAACACATTATTGAGCAACATTCAATGCAAAATCTAATTCGGATTAAATGGAATATGATGGATTCTGGTGGGAATGATGGATTATGCATGAATTCTTATTGTGTTTTGTGAAACACATTGCTGAGTAACATTTAATGCAGAAGCTGATTCGGATTAAATGGGATATGATGGATTCTGGTGGGAATCATGGATTATGATGGATTTTATATGGATTCTTATTGTGTTTGGTAAAGATTGTGAAACACATTGTTGAGTAACATTTAATGCAGAAGCTAATTCGGATTAAATGGGATATGATCGATTCTGTGGGGAATGATGGATTACATATGAATTCTTATTGGTACATTTGTGAAACGCATTGGTGAATTAAATCTAATACAGAAGCTAATTCGGATTAAATGAGATATGATGGATTCAGGTGAGAATGATGGATTATTTATGAATTCTGATTGTGTTTAGTAGAGGTTGTGAAATACATTGTTGAGTAACATTTAATGCAGAAGCTAATTCGGATTAAATGGGATATGATCGATTCTGTGGGGAATGATGGATTACATATGAATTCTTATTGGTACATTTGTGAAACGCATTGGTGAATTAAATCTAATACAGAAGCTAATTAGGATTAAATGAGATATGATATGATGGATTCAGGTGAGAATGATGGATTATTTATGAATTCTGATTGTGTTTAGTAGAGGTTGTGAAATACATTGTTGAGTAATATTTAATGCAGAATTCGTATTAAATGGGATATGATGGATTCTGATGGAAATAATGGATTAAGCATGGATTCTTATTGTGTTTGTTATGAATCTTCATCGAGTAATGCTTTCCGACTTCGCCTGTTCAAAATGTTTTGGTGGTTTTCCATGATTTTTGATCTTCGTATCAAAATATTCTTTTTAAAACTTCGAGATCATTCTTTACAAGTTGTATTCGATGGAGCATGATCGGCGTAAATTTCTTCAAGCAAACGATACATTTCTACTGCGCTTTTTTTTCCCAATAAAATAATGTAATTAAAAATTCTCACAAGTGATGTTGTTTGGAATAAAAACAATATCATTTGTGATGTCATTGGAGTAAAGTTCGACATTTTTAATCCAGTGAAAGTAATATTTTTTTAAGCTTATAACAAATGTGATGTACTAAAAAGGAAAGATTACTTGCACCCCTGTCAAATACTGCCATAAACGGCAGTAACGGCATCTAGGAAAAAAAAAAAGGGTAGAATCACATTTGTACATCCAATATATAGCGGAGATTTTTTTCTACATATCTTTCGATGAATATAAAAATATAAATTTTTGTCCGACTCGGGGCAACGTGTATCGCCGGTGAGTATTAATGCTGAGGTTCTATTCACTGGCGGTTTTGTTGCAGACACTGCTTAAAATAACTAGGAAATTCGATGGCGTTTGTGATGTTCAGCATCTTGCCTCGATAGTCGGACTAATTGGTGGGAGTTTAACGGGTTTTCTCCCATATGATACGGAAATGCGGGGTAGTTCCCCTTAAAACGTCCTCACGGGAAGCACTGCTCTCCTTCTTGAGCGACACGGTTTTGGTTTGGTTTATCGCTCTATCATCTTGTGCACAATTTAGGCTAATTAGACCGAAGCCTGCAGTTTAGCGTGAATTTCAAACCACTAACAAACACCATGCCACATACAGGAATTGAACCTGAAGCCTGTAGGACCAAAGGCCATAGCGCTATCCAATTGGCCATCAGGCCGCTTCAGCGACACGGAGCCACGTTAAACTTCTACCTACGCTTGTTCCATCACAACAGAAGCTGCCCCTTTCCCTCCATCCATGATGAAGTAGATTACTCAGGGGATGTCCGTCCCACTTTTCAGGACACTGAGGATTAAACACCATATAGAAATATTTTCGACCTATTTTATTTCAATTTAATTGAAAATTAGCTGATTGATTCAATGTATTACAATACGTTAATCTACTGTGAAATAATAAACACTTAAGTGAAGTTTTTCATCAAAAATATTTCTCACCCCACTTTTGAACGTGAAGTTTAAATAAGTTATTTAGACTTAAATTAAAGAATTTTCGAATAGTTTCAATAGATAAAAACAATCTTTTATATTTATCTTATTATAAGTATATGTCAAATAATTCTTCTGAGATTTTAGCATTTTTTTCTGACGTTTGAATTAAAAATGTCTCAGGAAATTTAATATACGAAAGCGACAAATTTCTTTCAGAAACTTTCAACGCTTGAATCGTTTCCTTTTAACTCATTTCAGCATTTTTATTTCTTCCTATTTTTCACAATTTCTTCAAAAATGAATTCGTACCTGGCGAATAACATGCAGCATTACTTTTCTGTCGATGTAAAAAATAATTTAAATTACCTTGTAACAGGTTTTCACTTCAAATCCGACTACTTGAAATGTTTTCGAAAATGTGTGCCATTTTTATATCTTGAAATCTAGATATTTCTTTTTTAAAGAAAAAAAAATTGTAATTGAAATTTCTGAGACATTTTCAGCTTAGATGTGAAAAATTCGTTTTATATATTTATTTTTCTTTTTTTACTTTCCTTCTCAGCAGCGATTCTTTACAATTTTTGTATTTTTTATGCTAACATCATTATTATTTTTATATTATTATAATCCATCTTACTATTACTTAAAAATGTAATTAAACAATATACTATAATTTCAATGTGTTGTATATTTGGCATTCGCTCTCATTTTAAGAAATTTTTATTTTGATAGAATTAAATCTTTTGAAAATATAGAGTAATTAATATTATTTTTTCATATTATATATATATATATATATATATATATATATATAAACGAATATGCATAATATATATACTTATATAATTATATGGGGCCTGATGGCCGAGGGATTAGCCATCAGGCCCTAATAATAATTATAAGTATACATATGCTGCAGGTTTCAGGTTCAATTGCCGGCGGTGCAATGGATGTTTATAGTAGTTCAGAATCCACTTTAAGCCTTAGGCCCCTGTATCATTTGACTGTAGAGTGTTGGGCGTAGGGCTAACAACCCTACCCCGTAAAAAAGAAAACATCTACTATCTAGAAATCTGCCAGCAAGCAGACGGCATTGGCTCACCGTAAGCTGTTAAGCTAATAGTGAGAATGATATAATTATATATTATGCATTATATATTATATATCCTTATATACTATGTTATACTAGTTAGTATATATTTCTTTATAGTAATGTTAATTTGTTCCTTTATACTATGTTATATATCTTTGCTTTTTATTATTGTTATATATAGTAAGAATCCACCATGAATTCGCACTAGAACTCTATAGCGGGGAGAAAAAGAAAAAAATGATTAAATAAATTTTACTGGAGATGTGTGCAATAGTAGAGTGTTGCATCGTTTTAAAAATTACAAGTTGGTTTATTGTAGTTTAGGTTTTGGGTTGTAGAAAATAATTGATATATTTGTGTCAACGTCTCCTCTCAATTCTAACATTTCAATAATCATATTCTTTTATGTTCACCATTGGGGCCCAAATAACCCAGTGGCTAGCGCTTTGGCGCTCGGTACCACAGGTTTCGGGTTCGAGTCTGGCGGTGCCATGGATGCGTGTAGTGGTTCGGAATCCAGTTTAAGCCGAAGGTTCCTGTCTAACAGGATCGTAGAGCGTTGTGAGGGTATTGTTGCTCCGCGTCCGTAGGTTATCTTCAAGCTACACGCACCTCCTGGGTAGGTCGTACCTCCTGCTTTGAGTAACTTTGGTGCAGGGCATCCAAGACAATTGTCTAAGTGATTGCCAGCTGCATTAGAACAAAAAAAAAAAAATGTTCATCATTTTTCGGAAGCTAAAAATTCTCAAATTTCTGAATATCTGATGATTATATAGAGAGCTGTGAAAGCTAGGCTTGTGTATAAAAGGATATTAACATTTAAACCATTTTAGAGCAGTCTGATGGTGAGCGAGTTGAGAAAACTTAACTTGAGAGTACTCAAATTTCTAAATATTCTAGAACAATCTGGTGGATTGCAAGTCGAGAAGGCTTAGTTCGAGAGCAAAATACAACTCAAATTTCTAATTATTTTGGGACCAATTTGGTGTATAGAAAATGGGGAAAGCTTTGTTTGAGAATAAAAGCAGCTTAACATTTAAAACATTGTTGAGCAGTCCGATGGTGAGCGAGTTGAGAAAACTTAATTTGAGAATACTCAACTTTCTAAATATTCTAGAACAACCTGGTGGATAGGGAGTTGAGAAAGCTTGGTTCTGTAATTTGGCAAGCGAAGCAGAATCAACCACTTTGTCTATACCAGAAATGGGCATGTGGGAATAGTAAGCCATAATGTGATTTCTTTGGTCTTGACGAGGATATGAGAATTAATCAAACGCTTTGCATGTGTGTTATTCGTACAACAATGTAGTAGCACAAAGTGAGTGCAGAATCCCTGTGGTTCACCCTGCTTGGCCTGCCTGATGGCAGAGTGACTAGTGCTCTGGCGCTAGATAACACTTTCGGATTCAAATCTCGGTTGTGCCACGGGATGTTTGTAGTGATTCAGAATCCATTCTAAGCCGTAAGTACCTGTCTCATTTGACAGTAGAGCGTCACAGAGCCCAGTCAGACATCTCATCCACATCATTACCAAACTGTAAAGGGGTAACTCAGCTCTAGGCTCAGTGATGTGGTGTGTTGTAGTAGTAGTAGTGGTTCACCCTTCTTAAAGCTGAATCTACTACATCTATCGTATTTGAACCAATCATGTTGACATTCAAACTAGTTGTGTTGATTAGATTACATGATATATATATAAATTATTAAAAATTATTATTAAAAATTTAATTATTTTCCACAAACATTCTATGAAAAGACTGATAAAAATTTTTAAAAAATGGATTTTATGTTTCAAATAAAGTGTAATCACATCTTCAATATAAATACAACTACTGGCAAAGTTTATTTTATTTTATTTTCTTCTTTCTATACATTTTTTTCCTTTCTAATGCAGCTGGCAAACACAGACAACTTGGTCTTTGGATGCCTTAAGGCAAGTGCTGCACAGACGTACTCACTTTGCATTACCCAGGGGGCGCGTGTAACTTGAAGATAAACCACGGAGTAACAATGCCTCCGCAACGCTCTACTATCCTATTAGACCGGGACCTACTTTTTAAAGTGGATTCCGAACCACTACAAACACCCATGGCACCGCCGGGGACTCGAACCCGAAACCTGTGGTACCGAGCGTCAGAGCGCTAGCCACTCGGCCAGTCAGGCCCCTTCTTTCTATACATCAATGCATGTTTTTAAAATATGAACAAAATAATGCAAGTTTTTTTTAATCATTTGATACATGATTAAACTTATTTTTTTGAGCACAAGATTACATTTTTAATTATTAACGAAATATGAAACTTCTTTGCCTTTTTTTCCCCCTTAAAATAAATTGATTACAATAAGAAAAATAAAGTTGAAAATCTTTTATATAAATATTTTTGACACAGAGAGATTAATTTTCAATTTTCTGAAGATTATCTTTTTCAAAGTATTTTTTTTAAGTTTCAATTTTTAAATCCCAATTTTAATTATTTCATTTCATAAAAAAAACCGTCGTTACATTAAAATTATGCTCTGGATATTTGCAGTTCGTGTATAATTAATCATGATGACAAATAGAGCGAATTTTTTTTTTTATCAAAATAATGAACTGTGAAATTAAAGTATCTTTAAATTTTTCTTTTTAAAAAAACCTTACATCTTTAGATTTGGAGTAAGCTTAATGCAAAACTGATTTTGAAAAAAAGAATTTTAAATTACGTTTTATTTATTTTTTGAGTTGAATAAGGAAAAAAGCGAATAAATTATTTAAAAAAAGTTTCATGCTCTACTAAATCATGAAGCAAATTTAACAGTAACGCTACATATGTCATTGCATGGAATTTCGAAAACTAAAAGTAAAATTAAACACCTGTATTTTCTTAAATGACGCATGATGTAGTTGATGATAAGTGGCAAATTCTTTTTATGAACTCAAATATAACAAGTAATATAAAAACAAATTTTTTAAAGTCAATTCCTTCTTTTTTTCACTATATTGCAGAAAGTCCTTTATAAATAATGTCCATTCATTTTTTAAGTTTATCTGGGGCCATCTATTGGTAGATATATGCAACTTAAATCTAAAAAAAAACTAAAATTAAGTAATTAAATTTAATTACTGAATTAATATTTGAAAAAACTGTATTAACATCAAGTGTCATCAGTACAATTTTAAAAAATGTATTTGAACTTGAGTGGATGAATAAAACGTATTTTATGAACGATTGGAAATTTGAACAAGATATACACTCAAGAGTCAAAACGTTATGACCACCTGTCAATAACGAGTTGGCCCACCTTTGGCGCGCAACACAGCTTCAACCCGCCTTGGCATGGATGCCACAAGTCCTTGGTAGATGTCCGGAGACAGATTGTACCAGATATTTAAGCAACGGTCACGCAAATCCGAGATATTATGAATTGGTGGTCTTTGAACTCTGAACTGCCGTCCCAGGACATCCCAAATATGTTCTATCGGATTGAGATCCGGTGAGTTAGGCGACCAGGACATTAACTGGAATTCAGCATCCTGTTCCTGGAACCACTCCAACACAATTTTATCCTTGTGACAAGCCATTACAATCTGCCCTCTATCAAAGTCGCTTAGATCCGCAGCCTTTTCCATCCCACACAGAAGTAAGTGAAAGAATGATTCATCCAGACTCTCTCAGCAGCAGTTAAATACCACTTCCACCTGATCACGTTGCCTTCCACGTCATCCAGGCGAGTTCATTGCAAAATGTAGGGGGTGAATCATAATGTTTTGCTCTTGAGTGTATATAGGGGGAGTGTGAGCTAATAGAAGGAATGAAATTTGTAACAAGAGTAAATAAATAGAATTTTTTTCAATAAATCCTTGTTTCCCCTTTATACTGTTTTATAATAGATTATTTTTCATAATGCATTATAAACAAAAGACTAGAACGGAATAAATTAAAATAGTTTTAATTGAAAAGTTTTTAATTGTTTATGATTAAAATAAATCATTTTGAGTTAATAATTTAATTAACTATGTTTTATATGCATTCTTTACAAGTTAAGAAATTCATGACTATATGCATTACAATTTCAAATAATAAAAATTCAATTCTTTAAGAAAAAAAAAATGAATAAACGAATAATGCTTAAAATTAGTAGAATATGAAAAAAAAAAATTTAATTTCAGAAGATTTTTAATAACTAATTTTTATAGAATAATTAAAAAATTAAGAAAATGTTAAGCAAGAATTCGTAATTCAAATGTGAAAGATTATTTTGTTTTTTTTTTTTTTATTACATGTAAATTCCCAAATATTTTTAAAATGTGGTCATAATTTAAAGAATATTATAAGATTAAATTTTTCAATGAATCCATGTTTTTACGGTGGTCAAAATCTAAAACAGCAAAAAAAAAAAAAAAAAAAAAAAGTCAATTAATTATTTTTTTATTGAAAAAAATCCTAATATTATTTTTTGATAGAAATAGCAATGAAAGTAGAATTAACTTCTAATTCGTTGCGAATTAGTGTTTATTAGTTTTTTTTATTTTATTAGGATTATATTTTAGTAGTATTATTAGAATTATAATATAAAAAAATTAGTATATTTGTTTATAAATTATAACATAAAATTAGTATATTATTTATAGAATTATAATATAAGAGTAGTATATTATCTATAGAATTATAATGTAAATTAATATATTTTTTATAGGAGTATAACATAAAATTAGTATATTATTTATAGAATTATATATAAAATTAGTATATTATTTATAGAATTATAATATAAAATTAGTATATTATTTATAGGGTATAATATAAAATTAGTATATTATCTATAGGAGATAATATAAAAATTAATATATTTTTTTTATAGAATTATAACATAAAATTAGTATATTATTTATAGAGACTATAATATAAAATTAGTATATTATTTATAGAATTAGTATTTTATTTTTATTCATTTTAGTTTTTGAGCACTATTATATTGTTTTACTTAATATCTTGTTTAATTTCTTTACGATACATATTAAATGGTCTTAAGCTTAAAATAGAATAAATTTTGTAAATTGATGACTATGTTAAAATATTACACAAATATATACAATTTTACTTATAGTTGCATACTGAATTATTATTCACTGAAGATTATATTTCTTATCCCACTTATTACTAGCAACATCTAGACCAAGTCGAGGTGTGGTCTCACGGAAAGGTAAGGTGGTTTGGTTTGTCGCTCTACGATCATTTTCTTTTGTGCCAGGTTTGAATGTCTTAGGTACTTTCATTCTACATGGGTTAAAATTGCTCTTCATAAGTTAAAATAAAATCACTAATCATGGCGATCCTAATCATGATGAGATAATAAACTTATCAAAATATTTTAGTGTCGTCTGTCCTTGATAAGTCTGCAACGTTTAAATTGAATCTGATTCCTTAAAGTAGGGCAAAATCGAGGCCCAAAGACTCAGTTACAAACAATCAAACAAACATACAGGTGAAACTAATAAAAGCGTATTAAAAAAGAGCTTGAATCATTTATTTAGTGCTCACCTATAAATTAGCACTGACTTGTATATATAAATATAGTTAATAGTAGTAATATAGTAAATCACTTGTATAGTTATGCTAAATGAGGGGTAGAGTAGGATGGAGAAGGATTAGCATCATCTGTTCATTTTTTCACTGTACTCTCGATGGCGTATAAGATTTCAAAGCCTTGATTTTTTTTATTTATTTTGGTTTTATTTTTTTATTTAGATTTTACATTTATTTTTTTTATCTTTAAACCGAGGAATTGAAGTTTTAACTGGAGGAGAAAAATTGTTATATTTTCGATGAGCATTTGAAGACATTCCTGAAAAGAGGACATCTGTGACAGACAGATTTCTTAAACAAACTGTTCAGTTTCCTGGAATGCTAAATTGTGTAATTTCGTAATTGTGTAATTTCGTCGTCATTTTAATTTGTAGTAGTGTCAGATTTTATTTTAAAAGGAAAAAGAGTCTTATCTCCGAGCTTCAATAAGCAAAATATAATGAATATTTTAAATTTTACAAACTTTCTCCTGCTTTCGATTTAGGACAGTTGAGGTCAGAGGTTTTGCGTGCACCACTGCAATTGACACATTTGGTAACTTGGGCTCAGCATGAATCCATAGAATATTGGGCACTGCAGTAGTCACAGACAACTAGAGTTTTACAGTTTGAAGTTGTATGACTGTGGGTATGTCCTTTTTTGCACTGACTGGGTTTATCGTAAAACAGAGTTATTTTTAGTTCTATTAGCGCTATTCTGGCAATATTTTTTCTAAAATTGTGTCTAATACCGGACTTGAAAGGGTAGGTTTTGCTCTTTTATTCCTGCAAATCGCCGAAGTTCTGAAAACGGATAAGCTGTTTCTTCTTTCATTTCTATTGCAAGATCTGCAAAAAGATATATCTATCGGATATCGTAGAGTAGACACTTTGTGGAGATCTTTTCAGTTTGGTACGTGTCGTTCTATACTAGACCTATAATGGCTGCATGAAGGTCACTTTCAGGAACATGGGAACACTTTAATCTTGGTTACTGTATTCAAAGAGTAAAATTCACTCCGAGTTCGGGAATTTTCAGAGTTCTCGACTCTACGAATTATTTAAAATCTGAGTTTGTTTACGACATGAACTTTAAAGTTTAAATTTTCTTGCAAATAAACGTAATAAACGAACTAAGACATAATAGCACTCAACAAACTAACAAATTGCATCGAACAATATCATGATTTCTGAATGCATATTCAATACACTTAAATATTATTTTCAATCAACTGATCAATCTAATTATTTGTTGTTGAAAACGCAAAGAGCAATAGAGTTGCATTATGTATGTAATATAATATTCAGTCAAAAAATTGCTAAATAAAATGTATATTATTATATTAAATTATAATGTATATTATTCTAAGAAACATGCGTACTTTTCCAATATCTTAAGATAATCCTACAAAAAAATTTGACAGCAACTATTAATAACTGTGTATTTGACAGCAACTATTATAAAGCTATTTACTACTTAGCAACGTAAGTGTTAAAATGTAATGCATAATTAAAGATATTATTTACTTTTAAATGAATGGCACAAAGATATGTTCCAAAGTGTCTTTTCTGAGAACGTAAAAACTTTGAGGTACAGCTGTAAAAGTTAATGTAAAAGTAGTGGTCAGCCAAGCAAAATAATGATAACAGATGGCATATAGGATAATTCAAATGTCATGGGGCAAACTTTAAGGCGTGGCACAAGCTTATTATAAAGCTCACACCACGCCTTAAAGTTTAGGACGTATGGTCGAAAGTGACTCGTTGAAGTAACATGCAAATTATGAAATGGATTCCTTGCATACAATTTGCCTGCAGTTCACATATTATTTAAAAACTGTAATTTCATTTTTTTCAGCATGATCTTGAAATGCAGCAGTGATTTTATTCTATGTGATATATCCAGAAGCACCATGAGTGGCCTGTTGCACTTTTCAGAATACTAATTATTATTGATTGCATTAGAGGGAGATCAAGCTTCTATGAATGCGATATGATTTCATTTTAAAAATTGGGTTTTTTATTCAGTATAACACTTTTATTTCATTCGTTGTCTGTGGATTTATGGGGCTTTTTCTCTTAATTATTGTGAAAGGCAGGGGCAAAGCAAAATTTAATTCGATAAACATTACAAGGGAAAAGGGAATACCAAGTCCGAAATTAAATAATATATCAGTAGTCTACAACAAACCAAAATAAATAACCTATTTTCTAGAAGGATTCCTTCCTTACAAAACTTGTAAGTAGCAAAAAAAAAAAAAAAAAAAAACTTGTAAAACCTGAAACATCGTAAAACTTGTAGCGAGTTAACAGATGGGCTGAAACGTTAGTAGGCTGACACATAGATGGCGCTACTAGCATTAAATCCATATGATTTTTAGTTAGCCCTAACCTTCAAAAGACACGTGTATAAATTTGACAGCTGTTGGACCATTAGTATGTGAGTTATATCATTTTAGTGAAGAACTTTGTTAGTTTGAAAAATGGATAAAAGGAAATTTCGTATGTTAAAGTATTGCTATTTGGCGAAAAATACTATTGAAGCCAAGGCATGGCTTGATAAACATTATTCGGACTTTGCACCAGGGAAATCAACCGTAGAGAAGTGGTTTGCTAAATTTAAACGAGGCGAAATGAGCACCGAAGGCGATGCACGCAGTGGACGCCCCAAAGAGGCTGTTACCGAAGAAAACATCTAAAAAAAGTCCGCAAAATAATTTCCGATAACCGTAAAGTGAAGTTGATTGAGATAGCTGAGACCCTAAAGATAACAAAGGAACGTGTTGGACATATCGTGAATGAATATTTGGATATGCGAAAGCTCTGTTCAAAGTGGGTGACGCGCGAGCTCACAATCGACCAAAAACAACAAAGAATTAATGATTTTAAACAATTTTTGGAGCTGTTCAATCGTAATAAACCCGAATTTTTGCGTCCATATGTGACAATGGATGAAACATGGCTCCATCATTTCAAACCGGAGTCCAATCGACAGTCAGCCGAGTGAACTGCACGTGATGAACACTTAAAATGCTATAACTCACATACTAATAGTGCAACAGCTGTCAAATTTATACACGTGTTTTTGAAGGTTAGGGTAACTAAAAATTATATGGATTTAACACTAGTAGAGCCATCTATTTGTCAGCCTACCTACTTTTCAGCCCAACTGTTAAGCATTCACTAATTTCTAGAAGCATTCCTTCCTTACAAAAACTTATAAGTAGTAAAAAAAAAAAAAAAAACTTGTAAAACCTTAAACCTCGTAAAACTTGTAGCGAGTTATATAACTAACTTATTAACTGCGAATCAGTAAGGTTTACAGCTCGTTGAATTTCGTAACGTAGTTCTCAGACAAAGCTCGGGGTCTGTTGGCCGAGTCGCTAGCGCTCAGGCGCTCGATACTACAGGTTTCACGTTCCAATCCAGGCTGTGGAATGGATGTTTGCGAGTGGTTCGAAATCCACGTTAAGCTGTAGGTCCCTTTCTGTGTAGCCTAACTTGTGCACAAGATGACCGTAGAGCGACAAACCAAGCCAAACCTGCCAAAACTCGAAATACGAAGTTGAATTGCAACCTTCAGCTTCTCTGGAAGGGATGGGCGTTATAAATCTGTGGACCTATAAGTCCTTTCAGTTGGGTTTGTAAAGGATGATTATATGAATCTCCAGAAGTCATCTCTCGGAAAGTGCTTTGAAATTATTCGAAACCACATTACAGTGTGAAAGCATTTAAGATATACCCCTAAAAAAGGCACCTTGGGTAAAGATGAACACATATCTGCCGTTACTGTGAATGTGTATCAGCTCAAAGAGGGCCCAGAAATGTATGTATTGAAAGTACTGTTTTTATATAAAATGAAATTTAAGTTTTTATACATATAAATATTATTTAGCACTACATAAGAAAGCCGAGATTTAATTAGAAATGATACTATGATGATCTGGCATTAGGCAGACTTCATTAAGCACTAGTGGGACAAGTTAGTTCTTGTAAGACAGTTTATTTAGTAAATAAAATTTAATTCCAGTTTGGTTCTTAGACGCTGTAACTGGAGAAGTTTCGTTTGACGTCAAGAATTAAAAACAAATAAATAGTATAAAAAGGCATGTAAAGAAAAAACCTGTTTTAATCATTAAGGTATAATAAATGTCCAATAAATAACTAAATAAATATTAAAATATAATTAAATTTTAATGAAAATTTTAAATCTGTTTTTTACGTTTTTAAGTGGATTTTAGTAATTTAATATTTTTAGAAAAAATTTCTTAAGAAGTATGGAAATCAGTAATTGTCAATTTTGCAATGTCTATGTAACAAATCTTGAAATTCATTATTGCAAGAATTTTGGGAACAAACGCCGTCAATGTAATGCAATCATTCCTCAAAATAGTGATGGTAACTTGGCTCAAAATATTGATTTGAGAACCGAACAGCAACTGCACTATGAAGCCCGGAGTTCACCAATGAATGAAATAAATATTTCAAGGCAACAAAGCATTCTTTCTAATATTCATCAACCAATCTATTGTAAAGAAACGAAGGCAACTGAAATGGTTTCCCAGTATAGTATTGCGAATATGTATGGATGTAATCCTGAAACTTCGAATATTCTGTTTCCTGCCATGCATCCTTTTCAAGAAAATGAGCCCAACTCAACACACTTGCAAATGCCATCTGAAGCGAGTAAAGTATTTATAAATCAAAATCTGAAGAATTTTCACCCCTCAAATTCAGAACAGCCTCCAAATAATCATGAACCATGTTTTTTGCCTGGATTTCAAGAGACATTTTCTCAAAGGAATAAAACGATAAATCCAAGAGCTAAGCCTTCTAATGCATCTTCACAAATGGCATTTCTTGAAATGTCTCGCACGAATGAAATGTCCCATTTTTCATCCGTCTGCCCTAATTTCGATGAAACTGACAGTACATTGACAAATCGGATATCGCAATTTCCTGAGACATCTGTAGAAACACCGATTTTGGCCACACAAAATGCGCAATACAATCCGATGGGCCCGATTCCTCAACCTGATTTCCTTCATCAAACAGAATCATTCCCTTCTTTTGACCCATTAATCTGTGATATCCCTTCAAAAAATCGTTCAACTTCCGGCAGCAGTCTATGCGGAAATAGAGAAAGCAATATTTTTAACCTTTATGAAACTGGAAATCCTCATTATTTTACTGACTACATTTCGTTACCGAGCACTTCGCAAGTTTCTATGCAGAACCGAGAATCGCATGCAGCCAAACTATGTGCAGTGAAAATCAATGAAGATAAGAATACTTCAAAAGATAAGCATGGGACTGATTTTAGTTATGGAATGGACGATAGTGTTTCCTATACTTCAAGCACCATTCACACTCAACAGCGTAATTCTGGATGTGGAATAATTTACAGCAGCACCGAACCTCGTGCATGGGAATGTTCGAGTGCAGTTACTTATTCATCGGAAACCTACAACGCCTGTAACATTTACAACTCAACTACTGCAAAGGAGAGCAGTGTGAATTGCAAGGAACCTTCACCAGACAAACCTTTGAGTGGAAATTCGAGTGTATTTAAAACACACTTGGATGCACCTCTGAAAAAACCGAAGAAAGAATTATATACATGCAGTAAATGTCCGAAGCAATTCTTTCGGAAAGATTATCTTGAATCCCACGAACGTCATCATAATGTGGAGAGACCATATGTGTGCTATTTTTGCGACAGTACATTCACTCGAAGTTATAACCTGCGAGAACACATCCGCACTCACACTGGCGAAAAACCATTCCAGTGTATGCATTGCGGTAAATGCTTTACGCAAAGTTCTGGCCGGAGTTATCACATCCGCGTCAGTCACACTGGCGGTAAAACAGATCCTTGAAATGAATGCAGTGAAAGCTAAGCAAACAATTTCTACCCCTAACATCACATGCTTAAACACGCTGATGAAGTGAGAAGCAAGTGCGATTCTTGCTGCCATGAATTATCTTCTGAGGAATCGCTTGGAATTCACAAGTGTAGGGAAGAATAAGCAAAGCAGTTCTTCATGGAAGGCCTTCAGAAAAAGTAGTTCTTTAATTTTGGAGAACATAACTCGAAATAAGAACGTTTATTTTAAATTCAATAAGCTTTTCTGTGTTTAGCTTAAAATGATGTATCATTGCTTTTTCCACACGCATCATTCACTGATAATGCTTGTTCTTGAGTAAGATATAGTTTTTTGAAATTAAATATATTTTGAATGTTTTCTATTATTATTGCATGTTGTAGTGTCATCTGTAAGCAGTTGTTCTCTGCAAAATGAATGTTACAATAATGTTTTAATAAATTAATAATTAATTTAATGTAATTCGTTTAATTTCTGTGGTAACTATCTACAATAATTATAGATTAAACTTCGACACTAGTGTTTTTTACGGTCAATTAGGTATTTTTACTTAATAAATTTAACTTTTAAGCTAATATATATTTTAATGTTTTAAGAAATTTCAGTGCATTTTAAAAATTCTACAACAAATTTCTTTTAAATAAATATGTTTAGAAATCAATTTTAAATACTAGCTTTTTACTTGTTAAAATTTACTTTAATAGTAATATAATATTATACCAGTGAAAATATAATATCCTTAAATTTTACTGTATTAAATTTGGTACATTTAGTTTTCTGAGTAGTTTATATCCTTGAAAACCTGTGTAGATAATAGCAGACAATTACATGTAAATATTTTTATGAATATATTTAGATTTAAAAAAAAATGTAGTCTATTGCAATGATATTTTTTTTCTTACTAATAATAAATAATCATTAAATATTGCTTTTTGATTAAATTTTGTAAAATCTTTAGCTGTTTTATGCATTCTGATATTTGAGCGCAGTGCGATTTCATGTAAAATTTGAAAATCTGAATGATTTCAATGTTTTGCTATAATTATTGTATATGTTTATACTTATTATAGATAAATATCTTAAACATAATTTGTAAAGCGTTTTTGAGAGTGCATTTTTGATAATTTAATTAATATTTTCACCTTTTTAAACAAAAAATTGGGATATTTTAAAATTTTAAGAATTTAAATGTAATTAAAATATATTTACAACCCTTTACCTTTAAATTAAATGACTTTAGAATGGAATTTTAATACTATCATTTTTCGTTGTGCAGTTTGGTAACTTAATATTTTCACATTTTTTTATCAAAAATTATAATGATTTAAAAATATTTTTAATAGATTTCACTTTTAAATTAAAAGTGTTTAGAATGGAATTTTAAATATTAGCTTTTACTTAAGTTAAGTTGAATATAGGAAAATGTCTGTCCTAAACTAATGTCAATTTAATATCCTTAAATTTGTAATGCATTAAATTTAACGCATTTAGTGTTTTTAGATTTGGTTATATGTACTCATTTTGAATTGTTTACAAGTTATTCCGGGCGTTGTTATGCGAAAAAAAATTCTGAATGTATTTATATTTGGAAAAATGTAGTTTGTTGTAATTATATTTTTTCTGTTTTACTACTACTATTAATAAATATTTATTGTATATTGCTTTGCTGACTTTCTGAAAATTGAGCATTTAAATCAACTGGCTGCTGATCTCAATATGGTGGTGAGAAATATTTCCTTCTGAAATTTTAAAATATTAATATAGTTTATTTTTTCATTTTCTGATATACAAAAATAGTTATGCCAAATAACAATAATAAACATTTTTTTAAATGCTGTTGCAATAGCAATATTGCGAGGCTTTCAATAGTTATGTAAATATTTAATGTAGGAAGTCAAACAATTGGGAAGAAACATTTTATATTTAAAACTGTCAATCCCCATTTGCATGGGTGTATTCATTGTACTTACAATGAGCGAGAATCGGATTCAATGAAATGCAGCTTTTCAATTGCATTTAGTATATAAGTTTATTATATAGTAAGTATATAGTAATTTTGGTATATTGTAATTAGTATATAGTAATAATATTTATTTAGTATATAGTAATTTTCTTGAAAGTAATTTTGTGAATTATATGACGGCAGTTATGTGCATTCAGTCGTGTAATCTTTTAACGAACTTTAATGTTGACCAGTTTCAGTTTATTCATGGAATGGGAATATTTTATCGTTAATGGGACAATTATTAAAACCCCAAAAATTGTAAAATTTCTATTCTTACCTCTTAATAATACATTTTCGAAATTTGCCGTTGTAAGTGGGTTGTAATGAGACTAATTAAATGCATTGGGAAAAATATTGGTTAAAGCTGACTTTAAAAAATCAGCTTCCTTATTAGATATATTATTTACTTTACAAATGCCGAACCTTATCGCCTAAGACATTAGTTCACTGGCTTTCCAATAGTTTTACCATTTACTCATACCTAGAAAGTGCATTACAATTACTGAAATGTTCAAAATTCACTAGAATCACACAAAGCATACTTTGGGGGAATCCACAACTCCAATTTAGAGGTGGTCATGTAAGCAGTCATGACCAGTCGAACTTCTAAATAGAGCCACTGATTTCTTTGTGTAAACTGCGAATAGTTCTCTTAGCTCAGAATTTTCCATATCTATAGCAACTTTAAAAATGCCTTGTTTAAGAATTATTTTAATGTCAAGTTAACAGACACTTTATTCCTATGAAATGAGCGGTCGTTTAATACGTTGATCTATCAAAATATCTTTATAGCCAGTATATCAGCTTCTTTCGTTGCCCAATTTCACAGTGGGCTGAAATCCATTCGGAAGAAAATCTGCTTGAGCAAAGAACTACAGTCCAAAATTCTATGGGAACTATTTTGATTATTCAAAAGTGTTTAAAAGTGCACTATCGGAGTAAGACAGCATGACTCCTTTCATAAAGGATTTGCTACGAATCGACGGTTGTTGGATAGCCACAGCAATAGCTTTGATTTCGCCTTCAAAGGCAGTGAGGGCCCACAGGTAAATAGAAACTAGAAAGGGATCACTATGGACATCTGATCCAGTACCTCTTGCTCTCTCAAACATAGAGCCGTCAGAATAGACACGCATCCATTCACTCTGGAGATAATAAATCTAAATCCCTCTTCTTATTTCGGAATTTCATTTAATTGAATTACTATAATTTTATAATTATTCCATTTAAGTATTATCAGTCTTAGAGAGGTGCTGAGAGAATTATTTCAAATTTTTCTTTTCAGATAAATAAAATATTTACCGAGATCGCAGGTTCAAGAAATTTAGCTATTGTATTTGTTTGTGTAGTTACATTTTCTATTTAATAATAAGAAATTTATTAGGGTTATTTCCTTTTTATTTTTACTAGAACAGCTCATCCTATAATTACTATAGATTTGGACTAGTAATGTGATTTTATTTTTTTCTTATAGGGTGAACTAAAAATTTTAAGCATAGAGCAGCACATTTAGTTCCGGAAGGTAGAGCAATTTATTTATCTCCTATTATAATATTAATTGAAAGAATTAGAAATTTAATACGTGCTTTTACACTATCAATTCGACTAGCTGCTAATATAATAGCAGGTCATTTGATTATTAGATTGTTAGCAAGAATTAGAACTATGAGAATACTATTTTTGTAGATCATTATTATTACAAAGAATTCTATTAATTTTGGAATTTGGTGTTTCAGTTATTCAAGGATTTGTATTTAGAATTTTAGTTCTTTTAAATGCTCTTGAGTATTACTAACTTTTGGAAAAATTGTATCATCCTTTTCATATTGTAACTATTTCTCCTTGACCATTATTAATAGGTTTTGGGGTAATATGTGTGCGTAATTGGGAATAATTATAATATTTATATTTACACATATAGATTTATTATTTATATCTTTTATAGTAGTATTTAGTATCTTTTTGCCTGATGACGAGATGTTGTTCGAGAGAGAACATTTCAGGGATGTCATTCTAGAATAAACCAAGAGGATTAACTTAGAAATAATTTTATTTATTGTTAGAGAAATATTTTTTTCTTGTCTTTTGAGCCTTTTTCACTCAAGATTAAATCAACGGTAGAATTAGGGTGTAGTATGACCTCCAGAAGGAATTAAGGCTTTTAGTCCTTTTCAAGTTTCTTTATTGAATATTGTAATTTTTATTACCTTCACCCTTGAAGCTAATAAAATTACAGGTATCGACATTTCTCGACGAGAAGTATCGTATCACCTTAGAGATATTCTGGCTATAGATGTCCCTTTAGAGCTATTCTAAACCTTATTAGTAATGGCTTATGAGTTTTAGTACAGAATAACGAAAAAACAGGAAATAGGTGTCTGAAGAAAATTCAGTAATTCGAATCATACCTTAAACAAGAGGCGTTTACCAACAATTCACAACAGATGAATTTTGCTCCATTAAGTATTAGTTCGATTACAGTATTATTTTATTTTTGCATTTCTATTTAACTTGGGTTCATCTCTTCGTCTAATTTGTTATCCCGTAAGCTTTCAGCTAAATAAATATGTAGATCGGAATGCCGTTCTACTGGGATAGTGGAAAGGGATACAATTTCACCAGATACCACCCCTGACTATGTTTGTTCAAAATTGTGATGAGAAAACTTGCATACAATAAAATAGGGCTTTTTTTAACGATTCTTATTTGAATTTGTTACTCGTCAGCACTACTGATGAAAAGTGGCAGTCGGACATTTGAAAACTTCGATGTTTTTTTTTATTTTCATGAATTGGTTCTACAACTATGGGGAATAAATACATTTTATTCCTCGAAGTACAAGGTTACCGCTTCATTACATGTCTCCGAAATGGTTATCCATATACATAGTCTTCGTTAAACTTCCAAGACCCATCTCCCATCTCCTTGAACAACTCCATTCTCTACAAACATCGTGACTTGCCAGAAAGAAAATGATTCTTCAAAAAAAATATAAATGAAATTCGTAATAAAAAAAATATTAATGATTATGGATGTAGGATCATTTGCCTTTATATTAACAATTTAATGGCAATAAATTTAATATACCCCAGAGTACACCAAGAGTGACCTTCTGGAATCGCTACGAAAGAGTTTTACAGCCGACAAAATTACATTCATGAACACGGAAGTTTTGGAATCGACTTTGCTTGCTCGGTTTTGAGTAAATTCAATTCTTCGAGTTCAACGGGAGAAATATTTAGAAGATGAATTAATCGTTTCATCTTTTTGAACAGAACGGTATTTTATATTTCCATCAATTTGACATTTTGGAATTCAGCTTCCCTTTTTAGAGTGCTTAATGCAGTGACCACCAGACCATTCTTTCGATCCTGTTGCAGATATTTTATACCGCATGTTTAAGACCGCATCTTGCACTGAATGTTCTTTGAAAAACTTTTGGATTTATGCAAAACTAAAAGAATAATAAATTATAGAAAAAATTTTAGTGCTAGACTTGTATAATTGGTCAAAAACGTAAAAGAAAAAACGAAGCAATTAATTTAATTAAAAAAATTGCAGTTTTTCCTACTTTTTTTATTCAATTATTTAAAGATTGGCAGGCAAAATTAAATATTTCTTTATGTATTTAAATCTAGTCATTTTTATAAATCTTGTAAAATTTTAGTTTTTTAAAATGAAATTTGAAATCTTAGTTGAATTTTTATTTTGATTTACAAGAAAAATAAGAAATAACAGTACTCTACATACTAACCAATTGTTGCATGCAAAATAACGATTTCAGAATGCATAAGCCATACCCTTAAAGGCATGTCTTCAGTTGACTTTTTCGTCATGACAAATTATTTAAATTTAATTTTAATTATTATCAATATTTATTCCATGCGTGTCTTTGTTGTTGAAAACAAAACCATAGTTCTGTTGCAATGTTTATGCAAAGTTATATGCAGTCAAAATAGTGCCAATTCGGAAGTATTATATTGAGTAATATTGAACAAATCTTTTTCCAACATCTTAAAGGTATTTAAAGAAAATTCATACTTCGATGCAACTATTGTATCGTTATATACTACCTAAAGTAACATAATTTATTGCTAGCATTTAATACACAATTAAGGGCTGTATTTATTTTTAAATAAATATTCATTTCACATGAATATTTAAAAGTTACACAAAGTTTACTTTAATAAAAAATAAATAACTATCTCGAAAATGCAAATAATTACCTCAGAAATCTAAACGAGTAAAAAAAAAAATGTTAAAAATGATCTGATGGGACAATGTACATGTTAACCATATAATTTAGACTCAAAGGAAAGTACAAAACGCAAAATAACAATATTTAAAAAATAAAAATTATAAAACTCAAAACGATTTTCTTTTCTTTAAAAATATCATTTTCACTTTGAAAAAGTTTTTTTTTTTTTGCTTTCAATACAAGATAAATTTTAAAAAAAATGCCCATAATTGTATGGTTAATAATAATAATAATAATAATAAAGATTGCGATGTATACAGTGCCGGGAAAAAAAATGAAGCAACGGTGTAATTATTTAGAGGACAGTAATGACATTATTGAAAAGTGCTTGTTACAATGAAGATCTAATTGAGCAAAAATGGATTTCTATCCAAATGTTAAGAAAAGGAGACGCGTTGCATGCAAAACGCGTGATGTTAAAGACTGGCATGAGTTGATGAAAAAGAAAAAAAAGAAACCGAATTGATGCGTGCAACGGGTAATAGAAAAATTCTGGTTGTGATTAACAGTGATAGAATGATCGGCAATATTGTTGAGGAGCTTCGAGTGTCAGATGACATACTCAAAAGTGTCGCTTTACAAGACGTAAAGTCTTTCAGGTACAACATTATTTAATTTTAGTGGTAATAGCCAAAGAAAAACAATGCCAGCAGATGGCTTTACTGAAACAAGCATCTATTTTAGGAGATTGTATGGTGAATGGAAAGTATGGGTTACATAAGGAACCCAGTTTGCATTTTGCCTCCATTTCACATATTTGCTTAAACCAATAATTTAGTTATTTCATACGATGACAAGTTTCTTTGAAGGCGAGGTGATTTAAATTTAAAAATTTGGACTTCTTTAATCATTGCTTTTCTTTTATTACTTTCGAAGTCTGCAGTTTTATGGGGCCTTACTCACAATTACTAAAAAACACACGAAAAATCAAAAATTATATAATTATAAGGTACGAAAATAAAAGGCGCAATTAAAGAAGATATCAGCGAACCCCTGCAAACCAAAAAATCAGTATTTTATGTCTACAATTTATTCAACTTTATCCGAAAATTTTCTATTAAGGATAGCAAAATGCATACCTCGGTTAAGAGTAAAACTTATATAAAAGATTTTATTAATTATTTCCGGCGTAGTAAGATTTGCAGAACATTTGAATTTCGAAATTAAGTTCCAGGCCAAAACTCGGCATGAGAAACTCAATGGAAAAGTCCTGCTTCTATGGAAAGGATAGCACAATAAATTTGGGGACCTATACATTTTTATATTTGGACTCTAGGAAGATGATTATGCAAATCTCCATAAGCCATTTCTAGAAGTTCGCATTGAAAATTACTGCACTACAGTGAAGTCGCACTAAGATTTTACCCTCTAAAAGGGTAAAATAGAATCTCTCTCTTGGGTAAAATAGAATTTGTTATATATCTGCCCTTCATGTGAAACGACAGTAGTTTTAAGTGGGTCAAAATTGAAAGGAAGATATTTATGTTTAGTATTTTTAATACAAAGGGCAATTGAAACATATATATATATATATATATATATATGTACTTAATAAAAACTTATCACTAGATGAAAATGACAGGTCTTAATGAGGGACAATTTCTTGCATTAAGTAAATTTTCATGTAGCACTAGTGTGACAAGAATGTTCTTGTAAGACAGTTTGTTTAAAAAACATAATTTAATTCCTGTTTGGTTCTGCGACGCTTTAATTTGTGATGTTTTGTTTGACGTCAAGCAACGTACAGTAATAAAAAAGGGCGTGTAGAGCAATTTAATTATCATTATTATATAAGGTATGAAATGCATATACGGATTCCTGTATATTTTAGTTTAACTGAAATTTTGAATCGGTTTCTTACATTCTTAACTGGATTTTAGTGTTTTAATATTTTTAAATTTTGTAAACAGCTATGGAAATCACGAAATGCGAATATTGCAACGCTTATGTAACAAATTTTGAAGTTCATAATTGCGGGAGGTTTGGGAATCAATATCGTCAAACTTTCGCAACCCTCCTCAATGTAGTTCTGGTAACGTATCAGAAGATATTGAATTAATAACAGCAGAGGAAATGGAAGATGAAGCATTGTGGCCGTTTCTGAGACAAAGTAATTCTTCAACCCTGAATCAAATAAATAATTCAAGGCAGCAAATCATTCTTTCCAATATGCTCGAAGGTAATTCTTCATTACAACAAAGTTTTCTTTTGACATGCATCAACAAACAGACTGCGAAGAAACTTCAGCTGCTGAAATGTATTCCTGGTATGATATATCTAACCACGATCAGAATAATCCTGCAACTTCAGATTTTAATTTTCCAAGCAAACCATCTGTAAAAGAAAATGAATACAGATCAGTAAATTTGCAACGATCATCTGAACCGAGTGAGATATTAAGAAGTCAAAATTCACGACATTCTGATGCCTCAAATCCAGGGCACCCTGCAAGCATTCCCATGTCATTAGCTCAACAGGTCCTTTTACCTGGATTTCAACAAACTTTCGGCCAAAGAAATGCCATGATGAACCGAATGGATCAACATCTTGAAGATACTTCCCAAATAGAATATTCTGGAATATCTCTGACGAATGAAGTGTGGTATAGTACCAGGAACCCAATTCATACTCTCAATACTACTGAACAAACAGAAACCTTCTCTTTTGCAACATTAGCATGTGATGACCCATTAGAAAATCTGTTATTTTCCACCAATAATTTATCAGGAAATAGCGACGAAAATATTTTCAATAATCCTGAAACTGATAATACCAATAATATTACTGATCCCATTTCAATACCAGGAAATTCGCATTTTTCCGTGGAGAACCAACAATCATGTGCAATAAATTTCGATGCAAAGAAATACAAGGTAGCCGAGAATAATCCAAAATATGATAAACGTACTGATTTTAGTTATGGAAAAGCCGATAGTGTTTTTGGCGCTTCGAACTCTATTGAAACTAAACAGCACGGTTTTGGAAGTGGAATAATAAACAACATCGAACTTTATACATCTGAAAGTTCAAGTTCAGATTCAGGTTCATCAGTAAGTCAGAAAAGCAGAAGAAGTAACATTTCCACCAGAACTACAGCGAATGAGAGCAATGCAAACGGACAAGAGTAATTCAGAAGACAAAATTTTCAGCAGAAATGTAATTCCCTCTAAGGAATTGAATACTTCTTTTGAACAAAAACAATCCTCTAAATCCGATAAAGATCCAATAGCACTCCAACCGTCAGATCATCTGGAATTTCCTGAGTGTCCTCGTCCTGTTGCGAGACTGTATAAATGCAAGTTTTGTGACAAAGCTTATGCTCACCGTTCCAGCCTGAGCAGACACGTCCGCATCCACAGTGGCGAAAACCGCATCAATGTACGGAATGTGGTAAATGTTTTGCTTACAGTTCCGAATTGCGCAACCACAACACCATCCATCCTGTCGAAAGGCCAAACTCATGTGGAGAATGCGGTAAATGCTTTGGTAACAAGAGCAATTTGCGCAAACACTTCCGCATCCATACCGGCGAAAAGCCTTACATTTGTAGGGAATGCGGCAAATGCTTTTCTGAGAGAAGCAGCCTGCGCTATCACATCCGCACCCACACTGGCGAAAGACCTTATGTATGTAACAAATGCGGAGAAAAGTATGCTGATAATTCCAACCTCAACCGTCACATGCTTCAACACGCCGGTGAAGGGAGAAGAAAGTGCGATTCTTGTGGCGGCGAATTCTCCTCCGATGAATCCCACATCCTAGGCGACGAAAACTTTTTTCAAGAAAACGCTCAAAATCTAATTTCATTATTATTATTTTTTTTAAATTTACAAATCATTATACGTGCCAAACGTATAGTTTGTCATGCATGATATTTTTACTCGAAATAATCTCCAATTTCAAAACCATTTCTGCAATGTCTAATATATCTTGACTAATGTATGCAATATCCATTACATTGGGAAATAGTGGTGATAAACTTAACATTTAATATTCTTAAATTTGATACATTTCCTATTTCTTTATTGGGTTTGAAAATAGAATAGCCACATCTGTTACATAAATTTAATTCTTTCTTCCAAAAGAACTTAGCTGACTGATAGCCAATTGACAAGCACTCTGGCCGTTGGCACCACAGGTCTCGGCTTCAAATCCTGGCATTGCCATGGATGTTTGTTAGTGATATAAGTGTTATATTGTGTTGTGCAAAGGGTGCAAAAAATGACTCTAGAGCGACTGACAGAACCACATTCATAAAAATTAATTTGTGAAAAAGTAATTCATTTCTTTTCAGATGTTTTAGCACTCTTTTTATTATTTATTTATATATATTTATTATTTATTAATAACAACATTACAAATAATTATTATGATAACTGTTCCTTGTAGGAAACCAGTTTCAGTCTGTTTATATGTAGAAGCTTCACAGCCATTTCTAACAGCAGAAAAACGTTGCGACAAGAAATTCTTAACCCATAAAAACATCCTGTCATGAATTCTAAAGTCCTGTAATTTTTGAATAGTACGAAGTCCATAAATGTGGTCAAGACCGACAAATGTTTGTAGATACTTTGAGTCCTTAATGGCTTGGCAAACATAAGAGACATGTTGGGTTGTAGAAAGATATTGTCTGAAAATTCTGATTGGTTTGTTATGTCACTCTACGGCCATATTGTGCACATGAGGGCTAAACAAACGGGAAATTCTGTTTAAAGTGGATTCCGAAACACTAACAAACATCAATGCCACTACCAAGATTCGAACCTGAAGCCTGTGCTACCAATGGCCAGGGCACGAAACAATTGGCCACCAGGCCGCCAAATTGTTTTCGGGACAACAGATTGTTACTCTACAGAAACCTAGTTAGTCTAGAGACTATCGTTCATTTCATAATCTTTGACAGAACACGAATCAATGCAATAGGACGATAGCTGTTATTATTATCTGCAGGTTTATCCTTTTTTAAAACGTGAATAATAATGACTTTTTCCATATAGAGGGTACAAAAGATTCCCTACTCTGATTAAAAAAAGATAATAGGGTCATTTGGGCCTTATGCCCTAGGTGTTTAATAAACTCTGGATGAATATTATCTGAGCCTGGACTTTTTTTCCATCTTCCTAGCTCCTAAAATGCGAAGTCTCTCAAAAATCTCTTGTCCGATTCCCATAAAACTTTCATTAATCTCGGATAAATTTCTTCATCAGCTTTTGATCTCCTTGCATTCACCACTCAAATTCTGATTAGAAGCATAAAAGTTTATACAAGCATTACGAATACCCTTATCAATTTTTATTATTTCCCTTTTAAAATAATTGGTACCCTTTGCGAAAGGGTGTCTTCATATTTCAATTTGATTACAGATTTAAAAACCTTGCTTCCTTCTTTACAGCAGTCAATATTACTTATAAGGGGACTGATGGCCGAGTGGTTAAATCTCTGGCGCTCGGTACCACAGGTAACGGGTTCAAATACCGGCGGTGCCGTGGGTGTTTGTAGTGGTTCGAATTCACTTTAAACTGTAGGTCCCGGCCCTAATAGGATCGTAGAGCGTTGCGGGGGCATTGTTACTCCGTGGCTTATCTTCAAGTTACACGCGTCCTCTGGGTAGGGCAAAGTGAGTAACGTCGGTGCAGCCCTTATGGCATAAAAGTTCACGATCTATCTTGACAGCTGCATTAGAAAAAAATATTTATTTTAGGACCTGAATGGCCGAGGGCTAGTGGCTAGCACTCTGGCGCTCGGTACCGCAGTTTTTAGGTTCGAGTCCCAGCGGTGCCATGGATGTTTGTAGTGGTTCGGAATCCACTTTAAACCGTAGGTCCCGGTCTTATACGATCGGAGAGAGTTGCGGGAGCATTGTTACTCCACGTCCGTGGCTTATCTTCAAGTTACACGCGCCCCTGGGTAATGCAAAGTGAGTAACGTATGTGCAGCGCTTGCCTTAAGACATCCAAGACCAAGCTGTTTAAGTGTTTGCCAGCTGCATTAGAAAGAAAAAAAATATTATTTATAAAATTATTAATTGCTAAAGTCATTTCTTTACCTCCGAAAGAATACTGCAATAATAACTACAATACTCTTTCTTCAATTTCTGACAACTTCCGTGTTTTTAGAATGTTCAGTCTTAGTACGGCCTGAAGCGACTGCTGTCTTTAAAAAAAAAAATTTGGTTATCTAGAAAGAACATGCAATCGACATTAACGAATTAAATTTTAATCTCGGATAATAACTGATTGAATTCGTAAGGCTGTTTCACTCATATGAAAACTTTAGATTTGCTATCAATTCTCAGGAATTTTAACGATATAACTTAATAAATTCTTATCAACAAGTCTGGAAAGGTGTATGCTTTAAGTTGTTAAAATAATAGGGATCACAGACCTACTTTATCTACCTGGATCTACTCTTAATTCTCATATTGTTTTCCTGTGTTCTAATCAATACTCCTACAAATTTCGCAGCGGCCTGATGGCCAACTGGCTAGCGCTCTGGCCTTTGGCTTCCAAAGGCTTCAGGTTCGAATCCTGGGGGTAGCATGGATGTTTGTTGGGGGTTTAAACTGTAGTTCCCGGTCTGTTTAGCCTAAAGTGTGCACAAGATGACCGTAGAGCGACAAACCAACACAAACCAAACCTACAAATTTCACCCTAGTACTGCGGTCAGATTGAGCTACTGTTCCTTCTGAATAAGATTTTAATTTCGGCACTAAGTTGTTTAAACTTGCATAAATAAATGCTCAAATTTTTCAATTTAAAAATTTACGAAACTCATAAAAAGGAAATCTCTAAAAAGAATCATAATCATAAAAGAATCTCTTAAGAAAATATAATTCCATCTCAATATAATGAACCATATGGTTCATTAACAAATTCTTATGCTTACATTTAATGACAGTAGAAAATAAAATTTCTAATCCAATGTATGAACAAAACGCATAACTGCAATCTTAAACTGAGAAAGAAAGCATCTATTTATCATATGAGGGAAATAAACTACTTTCATCAGTTGTAATTAACATTAAAAGAAAACAGATTAAAAAATAAACTTTAGAATACCAAACGGTTTTATAAAAAAATAATACGTGAAAGAAAGAATAAAAAAAGCATGTTAAAGGAATTCTAATAAACTAGTAATAATATCTAGTGACCAAAACTTAAAGAAAATTTTTAAACCAATAAGTAACATTGAAAGTGTTCAATGAAACCCAGCAAAATATTCATAATTTTATGGGTAAAAATAAATAAAATTCCTAAAGTTGCTGATAGTATAGATTCGGTGATTTTTGTATCAAAGAATGGCCAATAGTATATTGATCCTACGAAAATAGATTATGCGAAACTTCATTCTTGTTCGAGTAATAAAAATACACATGCAGAAATGAATAGCATGCAATATTAAATAGAAAAAAATGTATTAACACTCATCACATGCACCACGGGCAACATTTTCAATACAATGATCTTTCTTCCCTGTAGAGATATTGCATACGGTGTATGCCGTTCTCTGCAGCTGCGTGTAAACTGTAACTTCATATGTTTGTGACGGTTCATCTTGTGTATCCTTTCGAGTAAAGCAGGTTTGTAATGCTACCAACACACACCATGTGTTTAATGTACCCTGCCATAGCAAAAATCCCATGGTATAATTATCTACGGAACAAGATGGCTATTCGGTTGGAAAATATAGCTCATTCTTTTACCTCGATCGGGCAATTTCTCCAATCGATGAACCTTAAAACCTTTTATGTTAACTCGTTTGTCATGATTAATTACTTAACACTATTTGTTTATTTTAAATAAGTATTCCAATTTGTTATTTTGTTCTTGAAAACGTAAGCAATAGTCGTTTCGCATTATGAAATGTTATAAGATTCAAAATAGTTCTAACTATTATTGATTAATTATGAACATATTCTTTTTTTGACATCTTAAAGTGATTGTACAAAAGAAATATGTATTTTGCCGCATATATTGTTGCGTAATTTACTACGTAACGTAACATACTAGTAATATGTAATGCATAATTAACCGTTAGAACGGAACCGTTGGAATGCATAATTAACCGTACTTTTTCAAAATAAAAATTATAAAAAATGTATTGCAAATAGATCGATCTTCTATGAATACGACGTAATTTAATTTTAAAAATTGAATTTTTGTTCCTCTTATTGCATTATTAGTCTGGTATATTACGTACCCTTCTCATAACTATCGAAACTGACAGGAAAGAACCAAAATTTAATTAGAGAAATATTACATGAAAAACGAGGAAAATACAAAGCCCGCAATTGAAGAAGATATCGTCAACCGAAAACCAACATCAATGTTGCAAGTATATGAGTTATTCAATTTTCTTTAAAATTTATTTTCCATTGTCAATTTCAAAAAGCATTTCTACGTTGAAAATAACTTAAAATAGAGAGTTTTTCAACTTACAGTATGCCACTTAATTACTCGAATGCTGGTACCAATATATTTTTATTAAAACTTATTTATTTAATATTACATTTTATTTTTATTAATAAATTATTATTAAGATCATTTAAGAACAACAACTAAATAATAAATTACTAAGTTTTAAAATTAGTTTTAAAATTAGTTTTTTAATTATTATTATTTAAAAAATAATTTATATTTAAAATTGAAACACATATAAATTTACAAAATTAATTTTAATAAAAAGGAATAAATTCTATAATGTTTAAAAGACATATTACTAATTTTCTTAAAATTCTTTTTAGAAAATCTAGTTATCTTTGATAATAAAATTTAAAAAAAAAAAAAAATGCATCTCATATGAGAATTATTTTTGGCATTTTAATAGATCCTTTTCATTGCCGAAAACTATATTGTTTCATTTGTTTATAGTTTTTAATTAAATCTAAAAGTATTTAAAAATTATTTTTTACAATTCGTGCCTTTAATAAAAACTTTAATCACAATATAATTTAATTAATTCAGATTATTCAAAACAAAACTTCTTTTCGAAAAAGCATACAATAAAAATCATGCTTAGTTGAGATTTATAAAACTTCTTAAACATTATTTTAAAAATCGAATACACATCTTAAAATAATATATTATACTGTATTTGTACAGACATATTTTAAAATAATGAAACTGTCAATTAAAAAAATATATTTTTATTTTTATACAATTTTGGGAGTTTCTAACAACTTCGAAACTTCTTCTTTATATGTAACTTCCGGAAATTCGGAAAATAAAAATTCTGCAGGAAATTCTGGATATATTCCAAATGGGAAATGTTCCATATTGTCACAGTCCATGTCCATGTCTTGGCTGGAATGACTGAAACTATTAAAATATATTTTTAATATTGTAGGAGTGCTAATAGAAAGAAATGTCTTCTCAAAAGTGTGCTTTAAGGAATTAAGACACATGTATCAACAACCGTAAATCTTCATAATTAATTAAAAAAAGTGTCTTGAAAATCTTTTCTTGAAACACATTTTTGTTTGATTTTAAATAATTTATTTTTAGGAGTTCAGGACATTGCTAAGAGACTTATTCTGATTTACAGCTTTTTTTGAGTTTAATAAGTTAGATTAGGGCGAAAACTCGAAGTACGAAGCTGAAACAAAAACTCTTTTTTCTATGTCAGTAATGGCCTTGATAAATCTGTGAACATAAAAACGCTTTCCATTGGGTTGAGGATTTGAACTATTTGAATTTCCAGAAACCCTGCCTCGAAGTGTGAGCTGAAAATTGTTGCAATATATCAAAGATGCACTGAGGTCCGACATCCCGCCCTAAAAAGTCCACATTGGGTAAAGCTTAATCGACTATACCTCTTCCTTATGACAAAAGGCATCATGTCAACGCGCCTCTAGAATTGAAATTGACGATATTAATGTACTGTATTTTTAATATAAAGTGCAACTGAAAATTTTTATATTAACAAACCATTATTCCACATTAGAAAGAATGTCTGGTATTATTCAGACATTCATTTATCACTAGTGTGACAAGATAGTTCTTGTAAGTCAGTTTATTTAGCAAATACAATTTAGTTTCTGCTTAGTTTTCCTGTGCTTTAACTTGCAAAGTTTCATTTGACGTCAAGAACTAAACGTAAACGTGCGTATATAAACGGTGTGTACAGAAAACATATCTTGTCATTAACATGTAAGGAATGTTAATTATATAAGAATTTATTTATAGTTAAATTTTGCTGAAATTTTTAAAACGATAATTCTGCATTTTAATAATTTCAGTGAATTATAATTTGTAGAACATTGTATTAACAAATATAGAAATACCACAATGTGAATATTGCAACACCTATGTTACAAATTTTGAAGATCATAATTGCGTACTTTTCGGGAACCAACATCGTCGAAGTTATGCAAATATACCTCAAAATACTAACGGTAACTTGTCTGAAGATATTGATTTGAGTGCAGCAGGGCACATGCACTACGAAGTACGAAGTTCACCTATGTATCAAATGGATATTTCAAGACAACAAAGCATTCCTTCCGACATGCATCAACCAATCAACTGTAAAGAAACGGCAGCTGATGAAATGGTTCCCCAGTATGGAGTTGCGAACAAGTATGGATATAATCCTGAATCTTCGGATTTTCTGTTTCCTGACATGTATCCTTTTCAAGAAAATGAGCCCCATTCAACACACTTGCAACTGCATCTGAAGAGAGCAAAGTGTTTATAAATCAAAATCTGCAGAACTTTCAACTCTCAAATTCAGAACACTCTCCAAATAATTCCATGCCAATAGCTGAACCAGGTTTTCTGCCTGGGTTTCAACAGACATTTGATCAAAGGACTGTAACGATAAATCCAACGGCTCAGCCTTCTAATGCATCTGCACAAATTATATTTTCTAAAATGCCTCACACGAAAGAAATGCCATCCTATTTTTCATCCGTCTGCCGTAATTTCTCTGAAAGTGGCCCTGAATTGACAAATCTTATATCGCAATATTCTGAAACATCTGTAGAAATACCGATTTTGTCCATACAAGATGCACAATATAATTCTATGAACCAGGCTCCCAAGCCAATTACATTCATCGCCCAGCATCCTTCCCTTTTGCCCCATTAAGAAGTGATATCAATTCAAAACGCCGTTCAACCTCCGGCAACACTCTAAATATGCCCTCATCTCTATTTCTGATCATCTTTATGAGACTGAAAATCCCAGTAATTTCACTGGTCACGTTTCGTTACCGAGCACTTCGCAGGTTTCCGTGCAGAACCGAGAATCCCATGAAGCCAAACTCTGTGCAATGAAACTCAATAAAGATAAAAATACTCAGGGTAATGATTTTAGTCATGGAATCGCCGACAGTGTATCCTATGCTTTAGGCTCCATTCAAACTCAAAAGAGTAATTTTTGGAAGTGGAATAATTAACAGCAACATCGAACCTCGTGCATGGGAATATTCGAAACCAGTTACTTACTCATCGTTAACCTACAATGCCTGTAACATTTCCACCACAACTACTTCAAAGAAGAGCAGTGTGATTGCAATGGACATACACCAGACAAAATGTCGAATAGAAATCCTATTTTATTTAAACAAAGCATGGATAAGCCTCTTGGGAAACTGAAGAAGAAATTATATACATGCAGTAAATGTTCAAAGCCATTCTTTCGAAAGGATTATCTTGAATCCCATGAACGTCATCATAATGTGGAGAGACCATATGTGTGCCCTTTTTACAAAAAACATTCACCAGATTTCCCACATGCGAGAACACATCCGCACTCACACAGGCGAAAAACCATATGAATGTATGCATTGCGGTAAACGCTTTGCTCGGAGTTTTGGCCGGAGTTCTCACATCCGCGTCAGTCACAATGGCGATAAAACAGATCCTTGAAATGATTGCAGTGAAAGCTGTGCAAGCAATTGCTACCCCAAACATCACATACTTAAACACGCTGATGAAGTGCAATTTTTGAAGCCAGGAATTCTCTTCTGAGGAATCTTGGAGTTCGCAAATGTAAGCAAGATTAAACACAGTAGTTCTTCATGGTATGCCTTTGGAAATAAGTAGTTCTTTAATTTTGAAGGACATACCTCGAAATAAGAACGTTTATTTATAATTCAATGGGCTTTTCTGTGTTTAATTTAAAATTTTGTAACATGCTTTTTCCACTCGCCTCATTCACTGATAATACTTCATTCATGGGTAAGATACAGTTTTAGAGATTAAATATATTTTAATGTGTTCTGTTATTATCGCATGTTGTAGTGTCATCTGAGGGTGTTCTCTGCAACATTAATGTTTCAATAATGTTTTACAATATTTAATGTAGTTCGTTTAATAAATTTTATGATAACTATCTACAATAATTACAGATTAAACTTCGACACTTGTGTTTTTTACGGTCCAATTAGGTATTTTTAATTAATTAATTTCAACTTTTAAGTTAATATATATTTTAATGTTATAAGAATTTTTTAATAGATTTCAGTGTATTTAAAATTCTTACAACAAATTACTTTTAAATAAATATGTTTAGAAATCAATTTTAAATATTAGCTTTTACTTGTTAAAATTTACTTTAATAGTAATATAATATTATACCAGTGAAAATTTAATATCCTTAAATTTTACTGTATTAAATTTCGCACATTTAGTTTATTGAGTATTTTATATGCATGAAACCTGTGTAGATAATAGCAGACAGATTTTATGAATACATTTATATTTAAAAATGTAGTTTTTTACAATTGATATTTTCTTTTCTTACTAATAATAAAGGAGCGTTAAATATTGCTTTGTTGATCAATTTTTGTAAAATCTTTAGCCGTTTTATGCATTCTGGATATTTGTGCGCAGTGTGGTTTCCTGTAAAATTTAAAATCTCCTGAATGATTTCAATGTTTTACTATAGTTATTGTAAATACATTTACACTTATTGTAGATAAATATCTTAAACAGAATTTGAAAAAGCGTTTTTCAATGTGCAGTTAATTTAATTAATATTTTCACCTTTTAAACAAAAATTGGAAATTTAAAAAAAATTTAAGAATTTAAATGTAATTGAAAATTATTTACAACCCTTTACCTTTAAATTAAATTTGTTTAAAATGGAATTTTAATACTAGCATTTTTTGTAGTGCAGTTTGATAATTTAATATTTTCGCATTTTTAATCAAAAATTATAATGATTTTAAACTATTTTATATAGATTTTATCTACAGTTATATTTTTACAAATTTCACTTTTAAAGTAAAATTGTTTAGAATAAAATTTTAAATATTAGCTTTTACTTAAATTAATTTGAATATAGGAAATGTCTATCCTAAACCAATGCCACTATAATATCATTAAATTTGTAATGCATTAAATTTATCGCATTTAGTGTTTTTAGACTTGATTATATAAACAATTCCAACCCTATAAAAGTTATTTCGAGTGATGTTTTGTAAAAAAAAAAGAAATTTGTATGTATTTATGGTTGGAAAATGTAGTTTGTACTAATCGATATTTTTTATTAATAATAAATACGCATTAAATATATATCGTTTTGTTGAACTTCTGATTAATGTTTCAGAAAATTGAGCATTTAAATCAACTGGCTGCTGAACTCAATAGGGTAGTGTGAAATATTTCCTTCTGCATTTTTAAAATATAAATATAGTTTATTTCTTCATGTTCTGGTATACGAAAATAGTTACGCCAATAACAATAATAAACATTTCTTTTTAAATGCTGTTGCAATAGATATATGGCGATGCTTTCAATAGTTATGAAATATTTAATGTAGAGTACAATTAAGTGGGAAGAAACGTTTTTATGCTTAAAACCAAATCCTCATTTGCATGGATGTATTCATTGCGCTTTCAATAAAAGAAAATCGAATTCAATTGAATGCAGCATTTTCAATTATATTTAGGAAAAAAATTTTTGAAGTAATTTTGTGAGCGATATGAAACCAGTTATGTACGTTCTGTCTTGTCCTTTAACGAACTTTACTGTTGGACAATTTCCGTTTAATCCTGAAACGTGAATGGAACTATTTTATCTTGAACGGGACAATTATTGAATCTCAAAATATTTGTAACACTTTCGTTCTTATCTTTTAATAAATCATTCTCGAAATATGCCGTTATAATTGGGTTGTAATGAGGTTATTGGTATATTGGTGGTAGGGTATTGTTGAAACTGACTTTTAAAAATCAGCTTCGTTATTAGATATTATATTATTTATTTTAGAAATGCTGAAAATCATCGCCTAAGGTATTCGTTTGCTGGCTTTCCAGTAATTTTGACCATGTTCTTATACCTAAAAAGTGCATTACAATTATTTGGATGTTTAAAATTATAGCCTACTGAGTTGCACAAAACACAGTTTGGGGAAAGCAACTCTCCAATTTAGCGATGGCCATGTAAACAGTCAAATTTGTAATAGAGCCACCTTTGTATTTATTGGAAAACAGGGAATAGTTTTCTTAGCCACTCTCCACCTGTTATCGAGACCTAGATGGTCAATTGGCTAATATTCTCGTCTTTAGTGCCACAGGCTTTATGTTCGGATCCTGGCTGTGGAGGGATATTTGTTTGTTGTGCGGAATTTATGTTAAACAGTAGATTCCGGTCTAATTGACCACAAAGTTGCAAAAAAAATGACCGTAGACTGACTGGCAAACGAAACCATCTCTTATCTATGACAAGTTGAATCATATCTTGTTTCTTGACAATTTTCTTAAGAGTCAAGTTAATAATTTAGTCGTATGGAATGAAAGCTGTCGATTAAAGCGTTGCTCTAACAATGTTTCTTTCTTACCCAGTATATCAGCTTTTTCGTTACCCATTATTCCACAGTGGTTTGGTATCCATTGGAAAGAAACCTTCGTGTCAGTATCTTAAGCAAAGGCGTATAGTACAAATTTGCTTGGGAACAATTTTAATTATTTAAAAGTGTTTAAAGTGCACTATTGGAGTAAGACAGTAGGACTCCTTTTATAAAGGAGTTACTACGAATCGACGGTTGTTGAATAGCCACAGAAATAGCTTCTATTTTACCATCAAAGGCGATCTGTAAGATGGCCCTAAGGTAAATAGAAACAACCTCGTTGTGAACGTCTAATCCAGAACCTCTCAAACATACAGCCGTCCTAATAGACACACATACATTCATTCTAGGGATAAAGAATCTTAATAGTCTTCATTGCAATAGAGTCTATATTAAGATTTTCTATCGTCATTGTCAATTATGAATCGCTTATTACATTTTCAACAACTTCTTGCATAAGTTTAAATTTATATTCAAATCGAAAATAGTAAAGGGGATATTAATAATCTCGACTCAATTCCAAAGCATCAGATTATCTCCGAGCAGCCTGGATAATTCCAATTCGGGTTTTAAGATGTCTATACATTTCAATTTTATAGCTCCTCTAAAGAGTTTTCGGGTAAAGAGTACTCGGTTTGATGAGCTGTCAAAAAGGACTTGTCACCTCTTTTTGGCATCCACTTCCGGTATGAGGGGCAGCTGCAGCCACCTTTCAGGGTCTGGGATTGCTACGGATTCAAGCAAGGGGTTACTTCCTAAGGGTGGAGGTCGTTTCCGTAATTGGCTGTCCTCGTATAGGCCTTGTTCGGCACAAAGCAAGATTCAGTTTTATCTCCTCCTTAATTGAAGAGGTGATGTGCGACCGAAAATTTTCTTCCATTTCATAAATTCCCTTTCAAAAAAATATCGACGAAGGCCTAAATGCGTCAAATTCATTTGTGGATATAACATGTTATGACTCCACAGCGTAGAAGAATACAGTGGAAATAAAATTGAATGGGTATTGACATTTCTCACCGAGGGTTATGACGTTACCTTAGAGCTATTCTAAACCTTATTAGTAATGACTCATGAGTTTCAGTACAGAATAACGAAAATAGGGAAATAGAAATTGAACAAGAAGTTTAAGTCTGAAGGAATTTCAGCAAGTCGATTTTTACCTTTAACAATAGGCGTTCACGAACAATTCACAACTGATGATCTTTGCATAAGGTATTAGTTCTATTAGTGTTTTTATTTTGTATTTCTATATTGCTTGGTTTGCCTCTTTATCATTCAATTTGTTATCACGCCATATATCGAAATAAATCTGTAGATCTCAATTCCCTTTTTTACTGGGATAGTGGACAGAGATACAAATTCAACAGATACCATTCCTTTTCATGTTTGCTCAAAATTGTGATGGGAAAACGTGGATACAATAAAATAGTCATTTTCTTAAACGACTCTGATTTGAATTTGTTAAGCGTCAACAGTTCTGATGACGAATGAAAATCGGGCATTTGAAAACATCAACACTTTTTTTTATTTTTTGTTTCGTTTTTTCAAATAGGGGCAATAAATGCGTTGGTATTCATCAAGGAATAAAGTCATCACATGTCTTAGTCTTACATGTCTTCTAAATGGCCTCATTATACATCGTTTCTTTAAACTTCCAATTTAGTTCTTCTACGTGATGAGACATTTAGAACCACTTCTCTGGGAGAAAACAGCCCATCTCCAAGAACAACTCCATTCTCCACAAACATTGTGGCATGCTGAAAAGCAAATGATTCTCCGAAAGATAATTATTGGTAATAAAAAATATTATGAAAATCATAAATGATTCAGATAATATGGAAATCATAAATGATTCAGATAAAAGATCATAAATGATTGTAAATTTATGATCCTTTGGCACTATATCAACATCTCAAAGGCAACATTACCCAGAGTGCACCACGAAAGAGTTTTACAGCCTACAAAATTACATTGACGAACATGGAAGTTTTTGAATCGACTTTACTTGCTGGGTTATGAGTGAATGCAATCTTTCGAGCCCAACGGGAGAAGTATTCAGAAAAGGTATTAACCATCTCAACCTCCTGTTCAGAACGGTATCTTATGTTTCGCCTCCACTTGTCACGTTTAAAAGCTAGCTTCCCTTGTTAGAGTGTCTAATGCAACCACTAAACCATTCTTTCTTTCCTTGTTGCAGATATTTTATATCGCATATTTAAGACTGCATCTTGCACTGAATTTTATTTGAAAAACTCGATCCTGAAAACATGGCCTATTACTCAAAAGCCTTTCAGGCCTTTTGGCAGTGATACGCCAAGAAAAAATATTTCCAACATATGATATTACTAAAACATACATTTCTTGTATAGAATTGTATATTGGGAAGTGACACATCAGTTATATAAAGAAACTCTAAGGGAATTTTGCCTGCCCTTCACATATTCCTTAAAACAATATTTTTTTTTTCCATATGATCTTGATATGTTGCTGTTATTTTACTCTAATATATTCAGAAGAACTATAAGTGGACCGTTGGGCTCTTTCAGAGTAAAAATTATTAATTATTATTGAGTATAGATGTCATATATCTATGGATGCGAGGTGCTTAAAAGATTTAGATGTCTTTATTCAGTGCATTCATTTTATTACTTTCATAGCATTTCAAAGAAAAAAACTGCTAAATATATACCATTTACGGCTAATGACAGCAGGTTAAAACACCATCAAAATTAAAAATTAATATTTATGTTTATTATATTTAATTCAAAGTACAAATGAATTATATATACTTAACAAAAAATATTTTACACTAGAGGAGAATGTCAGGTTTTAATTAGAGACGATTTCATGCATTAGGTAGATTTTCATGTAGCTCTAGGGTGACAAGATTGTTCTTGTAAGACAGTTTGATTTGCAAATATACTTTAATTCCTGTTTGGTTCTTCGACGCTTTAACATGTGATGTTTCCTTTGACGTCAAGAAATGCATATATAGGGCGTGTAGAGAAATATAATTATCATTATTATGTAAGGAATGAAAAATTTATATTGATATATGTATATTTTAATTATCTGAAATTTTTAAAAAGAATTTTTAAGAACCTTAATTGGATTTTAGTGAGTTAATATTTTATTTAAAAATATGGATATCATGATATGTGCATTTTGCAAATCTTACGTTACAAATTTCGAGGTTCATTATTGCTTTTAATTTAGCGAATCAACATCATCGGAGTTACGCAACCCTTCCTCAAAATAGCTCTGCTAATTTGACACAAAATAACGATTTAATAACAACACAGCCAATGGACTATGAAGCACGGTCTTCTATGGGTCAAATTAATTCTTCAATGCAACAAAAATAATCTTCCCGGCATACATCAACAAACTGGATATGAAGAGAATGCAGCTGACGAAATGTTTTCCTGGTATGAAGTTACGAAACAGAACCCGTATAATCCTGAAACTTCGGATTTTCCTTTTCCTGGCATGCACCCTATTCAAGAAAATGAATCCAATTCAATGCATTTGCAATTGCCATATGAAGTGAGTAAAGTATCTTTTCATCAAAATTCCCAGAATTATGAACCCTTAAATCTAGAACATCCTACAAACATTCCCGTGTCTTTAACTGAGCGAAGTATTTTAACTGATTCTCAACAGACATTCGGTCAAAGAAATACACCGATGCACCAAATGTCTCAAAACCCTAATGCATTTTCTCAGCTGGAATGTTCTGGAATGTGTAGCACGAATGAATTGCCACCCATTTTACTTCCGCCTACCATAATTTCGGTGAAAGGGACCATATATTGCCTAATGTGACATCGCAATATTCTGGAAAAACTTTCGAAATACCGCCTTTTAACATTCAAAAAGCACAATATAGTACCTGGAACCTGATTCATCCCACTGATTCAATTAAACAAACAAAAATCTTTCCATTTACAATATGTGAAGATCCTTCAGCAAATTTGTCGTGTTTCCTCAACAGCGTAAGCGACAATAGAGAAGAAAATAGTTTGAATATTTCTGAAACTCAATATCCAAATATTACTGATCCCATTTCGTAGCGAGGGCTTCGGATATTTCCTCGGACAACGAAGAATCTCGAGTAATGGATTTCGATACATTGAAATTCAAAGAAGACGAGAATAGTCCAAAACATAAGCAGTTGGCGGATTTTATTTATGGAATAGCAGGAAATGTTTCCAACCCTTCAAACGCCTCTCAAATTCATCAGTTTAATTTAGGAATTGGACTGAAAAGCAACAAAATCGAACCACGTGCATGCGAACGTTCAGGTTTAGTTACTTGCACATCAGAAAACCATGAAAGGTGCAACATTTCCACAATATCTCCAGCAAACGAGAGCCATGCGACATCCAAGAATTATCCAGAAGACATGATTTTCAGTAAAAGGGCAAATTCATCTAAGAATTTGGAAACTCCTTCTGAATATGCCTGGAAGCAATTATATAAAAGCGGTAAAGATCGAAAATCATTCCTACAGCCGATAGATCATCCTGGATTTCGAAATCGTTCTCCTGCTGTTTCGAGACGGTATAAGTGCAATTTTTTGGACGAAACGTATTCTAGGAGTTCCTGTCTTAGCAAAAACGTCCGCTCTCATACGGCCGATAAACCGTATCAATGTACAGAATGTGATAAAAGCTCTGAGTACCCCTACAAATTGCGCGATCACAGTTACAAACATACTGGTGATAGCCCATACTCATGTGAAGAATGTGGTAAACGTTTTGGTGACAAGAGCACCTTCCGCAAACACTCCCGCACCCATACTGGCGAAAAACCACACTCATGTAATGTGGAAAAAAATGCTTTACTACCAATGGCCAATTGCTTCTACACTTCCACACCCATACTGGCGATAAGCCGTATTCATGTACCGAATGCGATAAATGCTTTTCTGACTGTTCCAATCTGAGAAAACATGTCCGCAGCACCCATACTGGCGATACCCCATACTCATGTAGAGAATGCGGAAAATGTTTCGTTTTCAATTCTGAACTGGAAACGCACATCCGCACCCATTCTGGAGAAAGACCATATGCCTGTAATAAATGCGATAAAAGGTATACTATCAATTCTAACCTCAAACACCACACGCTGATGAAGAGAGAAACAAGTGCGATGCTTGCGGTGAAGAATTTTGATCTGAGGAATCACTTGAGCTCACCAGTGTGGCAAGAATAATTAAATTGTTCTTAAGAGAATGCTTTCTGGGAATAGCAGTTCGTTAATATTGAAATACTCTCCGGGAAATAATAGTTTTTTAATTCATTGTTCTGTTCTCTGTTTTATTCAATGTTTATATATTATTACTTTTATCCCATTCATAAGATTATGATAAAACTTAGCTTTTGGATTACATAATTTTTAGAAACTAAATTTTTAGTACAATCTTATATTTATGCACAATGTGGTTTTTAGTAAAAATACTGATTTCTGAAATGCGATTTTTGAATAACATTTTACTATATTTAATAAGAATTCGTAGAATATTTCATAATACTTATCTTCAATAATTATAAACAAAACCTGCAAAGCGCTCTTCAATGTGTAGTTTAATATTTTAATTAATTTTTCACCTTTTTGTATTAAAGCATCTCTCTCTAGATTTTAATGCAATTAAAATTCTTAAAAACCTTCACTTTTAAATGAAATCTTAGCTTTTTATTTAAATGTTAGATTAAAACATTTTAAATGTTAGTTTAAAAAATGTTAGCTGTAAGTTTTAAATGTTGGCTTTTAATTATGATAATTTTAATGTTAGAGGAAATGTTTTCATTAAACTAATGCAATTTTAAATTAATGAAATACTTTTAATAATGCAATTTATTATTAATTAAACTAATGCCTAAAATTTGTGATGCATTAAATCTGACAAATTTCATTTTTCTCAATTTCTTTATATGTATGCAATTAAATGTTCCTGCTGTTATATACAAGCGATATTCTGCTAAAAAAAAATTTTAATTTACTTATATTTGGAAAAATGTTATTTATTCTGTTTTGAAATTTTCTGGTTTTACTAATAAAAGGGTATATTAAATAGTACTTTGTTGACTATTTGAATAATAGATTTCAATCAACTTATTGCTGATCTCAATATGGTTGTACAATTATTTCCTTGCTCAATTGTAAATTAAATCAGGTTCGTTTTTTCTATTCCGATATAAATAACAGATAAATATTTATCCCCGTTATCCTCTTAAAAATACTGTTTCAATAGCATTATTGCGATGCTCTCAATAGTTATTTGTCTTCCTATATTAAGTTTGAATAAAACTTTTGATGTTAAGGAAATATCTGTTTTAAACTGTTAATTCCCATTTGCATGAGTAAAAATTAAAGACGATCGAATTCAGTAGAATGCATTTTCAATTTAATTTAGTCCATAAAATTTTCTCGCAGTTAATTCTGTGACGATACATTGAAGCTTGCAATCGTTTTAAGGATTTTAATGTTGGCTAATTTTAGTTTAATTATAAGACTTGTAAGAAAAAATTTATCCTGAATAGGAAATTTTAAAACTTGAATGGAAATATTGCAATTATTCATTCACGAAATCTGCCATGGAAAATGTGTTCGAATAAGGAGGCTAATTAAATACATTAGAGAAATATTGTAAAAATAAATGAAGCTGATTTTTAAAAGTTATTATATTTTATCTGCAAGAGCATATGTTCATCTGCATCAGTTAGACATGAGAATTCGTTCTCTGGTTACTACAATATGCATGATCGTTGGCATAAACTGTTTGAACCAAATTTTATTCTCGGATTTATTGCAATGCAATGCTCTTACTGCCATACGACTATTTTTTTTTTTTTAAATTCTTAATATTTCTAATGATCTAACGATTTAATTTAATAAATGCTTATCAGAGAGTCTAAGAAAGTGTAATAAGGAATTTGAATTGTTAAAATAATAAGGATCACAGATGAAATATTTGGAATTTTAATTTAATTGATTACAATGGTAATGCTGTTAGAGCCGTAAGACTGGTTTTTTTTCTCAAATTCTTAGGATTACTTATTACTTGACTATTAAACGATTTGACTTGATAAGCTTTTTATTGACTTGATAGCCTTGTTAAATAAATCCATTTCTTCATGCTCAACCTATTCAAAATTATTAACCATTTTGGGAAAATCATACTTTCAAAATTAACATTAGAATGATTGCGAATATACTGTTTTCGTTTTGCACATGGGATAACGAGACAAAATAACTGTAAGAACCTATAGTCATTGACAGTTCTGAGCTGAAATAGAGTAAATGGCTAAAAAAAGATTGGTTTATTTTTCCAAGATTAAATCTGTTGCTCCATGCAGAGCGAAATCTTGTGTTACAGGCAAGGCGATTCATTTAAAACACCACAAAGCTTACAGTGAATATAGTGATACAGAGACTATAAAAGAGCATATATATTGAGCGAAAAAAAGAAGAAATATTTCATCGGTATTTTGAATCATATCGACTGCAACGAAAAACACAACGATGTAAAATTTTTATGGTTAAACTTAAGTACAATTGAAAAATTTATACCACGAATCTTTTTATTGCTTCCATTGGAAATAAAGAATTGTCGATTGCTTAGCTTTCGCTGACAATTTTCCTCAGCTGACATATTGTAGAAAAGTGATGTCGTAAAATAAAAATATCTATGGGTTCAATATTTCAATATTTTGTAATGATTATTAGTAAAACATATGTATTAAATATCACTTTGTTGATTTCTGATTAACGTTCTGGGAAAATTGAGCATTTCCATCTACTAAATAATTATCTCAACATGTTTTTAAAATTATTTAAATAAATAATTTTCAAAAGTCTGGTTTGTACTATTAAGAATCTTCCTATTCTGATATGAAAAATAGTTACAAAAATATTTATTACTGTCATTATCTTAAAAATACTGCTTCGAGCAATATTGCGATGCGTTCAATAGTTATTTGTTTTACTATATTAAGTATTTAAATAAGTATGAATAAATTTTTAATGTTAATGAAAATTTTTTGTTTAAAACTGTTAATCTCTATTTTTTATGTGTGTTATTGCGCTTATAATGAAAGAAAGTGAAATTCAATAGAATGCAGCTTTTTGAATTCTATTTAGTATATGAAAATTTCTCGGAGACAATTTTGTGAACGATATGATGATAGTTATTTGCATTCAGTTTTGTTTTTGTATCAATAAGCTAACGAATTTGTTCATTGATTACCGCAGTGAACATACCATTGGTATAAACGAACCAAATTTTAATCTCGTATAATGGTTCAATTATTTGTATTCGTAATACTGTTACAGCCGAACAACCGCTTTAGATTTGCTAACAATTATCAGGGATTACTCACGATTTGATTTAATAAATGCTTATCCACCAGCCTAGAAATGGGTAGGTTTTTAATTTTCTGAAATAATAAGGATCACAGATGATATACATTGCATTTTAAATTATCTATAACAGCAGTGCGATTTAATATGACGAACAATTTGACAATCCAAACGTGTCTTTTTTTTGCAATAAATCCATTTCTTCATATTCAACATGTTCCAAAATTAAAAAAAAAAATTATCCGTACATTTGGGAAGGTTGTATCGCTTTTAAAATAAACATTTGAATGATTTCACCGACACCATCTTGCATTCCATAGACAAAACGGTGACAGATTAACCTTATAATAAATTATAATCATTGACAGTTTTTCTGCGAATCAGAGTACGATGCTCGAAAAATATATTTTTTTTTTAGGATTAATGCAATTGTTCATGCAAAACATAAACTATTACAAGCAAGGCGATTCATTCAAACCGACATATAACATACAGTGAATTAATTGATAAAGAAGCTTTAAAAGGGCCGAAATATATATTTGTCATAGCATCAAATTCATCCATCTATCTATCTATGTTTTCATCTGTATTTTGAATCGTATCGAATGCAAAACAAAAATAACGGTATAAACCTTTATTGTTAGATTAAATTAAATTAAAAAGTTTTTAATGCTAATCTCTTGTTGCGATCATTGGAAAAAAATATTGTAGAATCTAGCTGTTGAATTTAGCTGATACTTTTTCCTCAGTCGACATAATGTAGAAAAGTGTTACCTTAATGTAAAAATAACTATGGTTTATATAATTTTTGTGTTGAAGATTAAAAACTAGCCATTATATTCGTAATAGTTATGATTTTTATCATGAAAATTATAAGCATCTGTAGCGTATATCATTAGGACATTTATGTTCAATAGAGGAAGATAAAAAAAAACCCTCTGATCTGGCAAAAAAAACCTTTTATTTTCATGAAATCCACTTTTAATTGTTTTAATATGATTTATTATGATAATCAAGATAATACTTTTCCACTATAATATTTATAGCGGATAATGTGATATTTTGCGTTAATTTCCAAGTTATAAATTTTAGTAATTTCTTTTAAAAATTGTATTCTCCAAAGTTATGAGCCTACCTTTATTATAATGTAGTAAATTATTAAAATATTTGGCGGAAGATTAAGCAATTTCAGGTGTATTGACATCTTAAATGGGAGAATAAACAAAATATGTTTTCATCCATGAAGAGTACATTTAATCACTGCTCAAAAATCCAGTTTATGTTTTAGCAATGCTAGCAATTAGAAAATCGCCAAATAATCACATTTTTCACAAAACAGAAAAGAAAACACTTTATTTGTCCAATGCCATTTTGTAGTGACAATTAAATAAATTTTTGAAACACGAATAAATTTGTGATTTGATTTTTTAAAACCAGAAATTATGTAATCGCAAAGTTATGACATCTCTGTCAGATACATTTTGGGAATATTCTTTTATTTTTTCCCCACCGTGAACGCTTAGACGCGGGCTTTGATTGGAGGACACAGTTATGAAAGAATATAATACAAAAGTCAGGTGAATAAAAAAAAAGTTTTCCCAATCCCCAATACTGAATCCCGCAGTTTATTTAATTTATTCAAAATTTAATTAATTTATGAATTTTAATAAGTGTGTAAATATGTTGTTGTTGTTTCTTATCCCACTTGGCTGGCCAAGCCCACGAGCCCATACGTACTCATGATTGAAGGAAGGAAGCAGCTTCTGTTGTGATGGAGCACCCGTAGGTAGAAGTCTGACTTTGGCTCCGTGACGCTCTTACAGTTATAAGAATCCGGGACCTACGGCTTAAAGTGGATTCCGAACCACTACAAACATCCATGGCACCGCCGGGATTCGAACCCGAAACCTGTGGCACTGAGCGCCAGAGCGGTAGACACTCGGCCATTCAGTGAATGCCAACGGCACGCGGTGTTCCCAGGTGGTCACCCACCCAAGTACTGACCGCTCCCAATGATGCTTGACTTCGGTGATCTAACGAGAACCGCCATATTCAGCATGGTATGGCCGTTGGCCGGTTTGTAAATATAACACATAAAAAAAGGAATTAAAGCCTATAATCTTATAAATCGCTACAAAGCCTATAATTTTTTTTATGCAGATTATTTATTATCCTCATTAGAACTACTTTTATGTGCCAAATTCTCTTTTTTAATTTTAATTAGCCTATAAAAATTTAAATTTAGCTATAGTTGTCTCTGAATAATGAGACTTCTAATTTTAGCCACACTTTATTTAGACTTTCATGAATTAATTTTCAATTTAAAAATATATCAATTTAAAAATTTGCCAATCTCAGGAAATAAGAAAATATAATTCAGTCCCAATAACATCAGCAATATGTCTCATTAAAATGTTTTCTCATTATTCTCTCAATATGAAAATGTGTGATCAATAATCAAGGGAAATACGTATTATTTATTTCACAATTTCGATTAAGTACTAAGATCAACATCCCCATAAATTACTACCTATCGATTTGATGGAGTGTATGTTCGTAGTTTAAATTACTATTAAATATTATTAACTGGATGCACAACAAATCCAACATGTTACAATTCTTTTTCTTTTTTTTTCAAATAAATGAATTTTAAGAGTGACCGAAACTACGCAGAAAAGAAAAATATCACTAAATATCAGAAAATTTAGAAAAATTATAATAAATAAATGCAGAAAATTTTGACACTTTGTATGTAGAAAAACACTTTACAGATTAAATAAATCAATGCATAAACGGATCAGATGTTACAAATTAAAAAGTATAGTTTTAGCGGGTTTTTTGTTTGTTTGATTTGTTTTGTTTATTGCTCCCCGGTCATTTTGTGCACACTTTATGCTAATTAGGCCGGAACCTACAGTTTAACGTGGATTCCGAACCACTAGCGAACATCCATGCCACCGCCATGATTCGAATCTGAAGCCTGTGCTACCAAGCATCAGAGCGCCAGCCAATTGGCCATCAGACCTCAAGAGGCGGCGGAGATGGAAAAATTAATACCCAAATTATCGCGCTTCAAGAATTAATTCGTCCAGATATCCGGACTAAAACGAGTGCATTAACCTGTCAGGAAGACATTTTGAGTTATAATATAGAGCTATGTATAATAAATTGATTTCGAAATTCTGACTTTATTGACAGCGGCTCGTGACAATAAAGACCTAATTCATCAAAAGCGGATTTATATGCAAATGTTAAGAAAAAAAGACATTTTGCATACAAAACGCGTGAAGTGAAAAGACTGGCATGAGTTGGTGAGGAAGAAAAAAAAGAATGTGAATTGATGCGTACAGTGGGTGAAAGAAACATTTTGGGTTAGATTAACAGTGATAGAATGATCGGCAATCTTGAT